>WNGS01004946.1:35116287-35157473 GCA_020271785.1 Procambarus virginalis
CCGTCCTGGACCATTATCAAGTCGATTGGATCCTTCGATCAACCTCAAGGTAACCCCCCCCCCAAATATTAACCCTCAAAAATTTAACATTTACATTGACCATTTAATTTTTATGAACCAATGGAGGAAAACAAATGCAAGTTAGTCATTCCTGAAAAACTGCTCATAGACCTATAACTGGGCTGTAATTTGTACATCGGACTGCAAAAGCATCTAACAGGCTGATTGACCAGACCACCAGCCAAGAGGCCAGGGGGCCAGATTCCAAAGCAGTTACGCAAGCACTTACAAATCTATACATCTTTGTCAATCTTTGGCTGCTTTGTTTACAATTATTAAACAGTTAATGAGCTCCGAAGCACCAGGAGGCTGTTTATAACAATAACAACAGTTGATGGGAAGTTTCATGCTTGTAAACTGTTAATAAATGTAACCAAAGCCATCAAAGATTAAGGGAAAGATGTACACTTTCGTAAGTACTTGTGCAACTGCTTCGTGAATCTGGCCCCAGACCACCAGCCAAGAGGCCTGGTCAGAGACTGGGGCCACGGGCACGAATCTCCTTGGCATCTTCCTTACAGTAACCTCCAGGTGGTGTGAATGACCATGTATGCTTGATGGCTGGGAAGTCATTTCACAATTTCAACAATTTGTTTAAATGAAAAGTGAAAGCCAAAAATGAATGATGAAGTGCACGAGAGGATAAAAGCCATCATTTTATATTACTCACTTTACCTTTTAATAAGCACCCTATCTGCTTTCGGAAAGGACACATGACTTTATATACTGTAATATACATAAAATCATATGTTTTCCTGCACAAAATAATGTGTAAATCACTTTCACTCAATGTATGAAACAATAAAATAATTCCACAAAATATTCTGCTAAATTAGGGGTAATCTTACACGTCTCAAATACAGTAATTATGATTTACAAGATGAACCTTTTGAGAAGTTCAAAAATTTGCACAGTGGAAGTACAGTATAAGGGAAACTATTTTCTATAAAGCTCAAAGGTCATTACTTGTAGCTGTGGAAAGTACATTGTGGTTGCTTTGTGGTGATTTAAGGATCAACGTCCAAGTGGCCCGGTCTCTGACCAGGCCTCCTGACCATAAACATGTAAAATGGCCGTATGTGCAACTGAATGACTTGGCCTCCATGTTTTTAAGAATTTTTAAAAATCACCACTTGTGAGCACTGCTCAACAGTAACTAAATAAAAAAAATAATTTAATTAGTTACAACATTCAAGCAGTCAGTTCCGATTCACGCTCATGCCGACGACTTCCAGTTCATAAGAAAAGTTCAAACTCTCTGCCAAATAATTCAATGCACCAAAACTGAACATTTACAAAGAATTGGTCGATTGCAATTGAATGTAAGAGCAAATGGGTTAATAAAGAGAAAAAGAGATGATAAACAGAAGAGCCAAGGAAATGGAAGGAATAGTGGGGAACCACTGAATGTAGTAAGGTAGGTACTGTTGATGAAAGAAGTCTACGGATGCTTCAGGATTAAAATTGTAGCTAACTTGTTTTATAAAAAATAATTTACATCACACTCTATAAAGCACCTGTAGTTGCAACAAATCTCCCAGATACAATGAATTGGGGGTTGGCCCCCAAATTATTCACCGAATCGAGATTGAACATTGAAGCATACAGTATGTGAAACTCCTCCACTAGTATACCAGTATTCATAGTTAGAAGAAATTCTTAGATTTGACTTAGATTTGATTTTGTATGCTCCTCTTATCTGAATTTACTGCTATCGAATTATTCCTAAAACACGAAATTCATCCAGTCTTAACGACACAAAACTATACACGACATGAAAATCTAACATCATTAACTCAATAGGTCCCACAATGGCAGTGAACTCCAGCATACTGCAGTCCAAGTGGTCACAGCAAGAGAGAGAAAGACACCCTCGAGATGGTTGGTTTGCCTTGAGATGGTTTCGGGGCATAGCGTCCCCGCGGCCCAGTCCTTGACCAGGCCCTTAATGACTTACTGTGCGAAGAAAACATCTAAAATGATCTTATAACTGTGTATTTATTATTCTCTGAAATGCTGAGGTGACGGCTCCCAGTCAAACACCGGAAGATCGAACCAGAGTGAATGCATGGATGAAAGTTTATTTCAAGCAACATTTGGAAAACATCACACTGACACCGCAACAAGCCAGAGCGCTATCTAACTAATGTATCGTTGCATCATTAACTCTTAAACGGTTCCAGTCATTAGCCTTGATTACCTTCCCGTGCTCTAATTGCAATGTGTGATTCTTTTTTTACATTAGTTTTATGAAATATTTTTGTCATGTGCTCCACAATGTGCAACTTTTAATTAGCTGAGCTGTTTAAGGGTTATTATTAATAACTGAGGGTTATTAAGAGCCTGTACAATACTTAAGGGTACAGTACTGTATTATATTGAATATGTTAAACCAAAATATAGAATATTGATATTAAAAAACTTGAATTTTGTCTTCTCTTAAGAGATTACAGGAATCTCTCAATTGATAACCCAGCATATTTTTAATTCTTTATTACCTAACCACTAGAAAGACACACAAAGGACAATGGGTTTTTAAGGTGCATTTTTTAAAAAGATCTTACAAAATGGGGGTTTTTCATTTAATTTATAATGCTTTACATTATTACAGTGCATAGCAAAACTAGAATCTTATACCTTCGAATTTGACGCCTTTGTGGAATGACATGGGACAAAACAAACTCAAGTTTTTTTCAATCAGAGCAATAAAAATACCGTACAGTACTGGAGCAGCTCGATACATAATACACAGTGCAAAAATGCCACTCTGTTGCACACTGGATAAATGAAATTGTATATAAGCATCATATCAAGGGACCACCTAATGCAGTACTTACCCATCTCCAAATACTCAGGAAACAGCCCTCGGGGATCAAAGTTGACCAGGCGGAAGTCCTTGGCCCAGCGTGGCCAACGATTGTGGGCCTCGCGCTGCTGCTCTGGGACAGTGAGCATGTTGTACCATTTCCAGAGTAAGGGGATGACCATCTCCATGCACGTGTTCATGGCCTGTTTGCCGATCATGATGATGGCCAGCTGCACCGACAGTTCCAACAGGCACCCGCCAGGTGAGCACTGTTGGTGTTGGTGGGCTTTATTGGCTCGTGCTCAACCAGTCATGCTATTGGTTAACTTTGACATTATTTCAAACTGGGTTTAATTTTATGCATTACAGTATCCACTCAATTTAACGGCCTATATGGGGTTGCACCCAGGTCGTTAAATGCGGGGCTCAGGTATTTCTGAAGTTGCTAAGTGTCGGTAGTATTTCAAATAACATTCAGGTAAGATATATTTTGTACAGACAGATTTTGTACCCTGTGATGTCACAGATTCACGGCACATTGTTTTGATTAGTCATGAGACTGGAGTGTCATTCCGTGACTTTGTTGGACGTATCTGCACAATCATGGAACATCCGTGCACCATGTTGGCTCCAAATGCACTCGTGTCAGTGATGGCTGACTGGTGGGTGGATGGGCAGGCAGAGTGGGCAGGCGGGCAGGGAGGGATGGATGGCGGGATGGATGGATGGCGGGATGGATAGATGGAGGGATGGATGAATGGATGGATGTAGGGATGGATAGATGGATGGATGGATGGAGGGATTTAGGGATGGATGGAGGGATAGAGATGGATGGATGGACGGAGGGATGCAGGGAGGGAGGGAGGGAAGGAGGAAGGGATGGATGGATGGATGGATGGATAGATGGATAGATGGATGGATGGATGGATGGAGGGAGGGATGGAGAGAGAGAGGGATGGATGGATGGATGGATAGATGGAGGGAGGGAGGGAGGGAGGGATGGAGGGAGGGAGGGAGGGATGTACGGATGGATGGATGGATGTACGGACGGAAGGATGGGTGGGGGTTGAGATAAACTATGTGACCAGTGAAGTAGTGTGTGTGTGTCTGGAATGTAGGGGGGGAAGGGACGGGCTCACTCCAGTCTACTGAGCCATCTCCCACATCTTGGGGGGGGGGAGGCAGGAAGTGAGGGTGTGCAGAAGAGCTGCAGTCAGGGTGTGCAGAAGAGCTGCAGTGAGGGTTGAGAGAGGGGGGACAATAGAGGTCGGCGTCCTGTTTGCCATGTGAGGGGCCCGCTGATACCAAAACAAACCCAATACTGGCCTCCAGTTCTATCGACCACCAGACCGGTATATGAGGCTCCAGATACAGGTGTCCCAAACCAGTCGATGAAACCGGCAGATCAGTAAATAAGAGGCCGTTAAATCGAGTGGATACTATACTTAAAATGGAAAAGGATGTTTAATATTGCTAAACTACTATTTAAACAATGAGTGCACGAAATGCTCTTATCGGAGCTGGTACCTCGGGTTCTCCCTCAGCCATAGCCTGTGTGCGCTTCACCCACAACACCATTCACCACCAGGGTCCAGATTCACAAAGCAGTTACGCAAGTTCTTACGAACCTGTACATCTTTCCTTATTCTTTGGCGGCTTTGTTTACAATTATTAAACAGTTAATGACTGTCATCTTGTAAACTGTTTAATAAATGTAACCAAAGCCGTCAAAGATTAAGGAAAGATGTATACGTTTATAAGTAATTGCGTAACTGCTTCGTGAATCTGGCCCCCGCTCCTAACAACCCACTTTTCACGTGGCCTCACCACATATTACATACTTGGGACAAGAAGACTAACCCAATCCACCATTGTTCAATTGACAACGACAAATGAAAAATACAAGACATACACTGTAATACGAGAATGTTCAACACACTCAACACCAACTCCAAGCAATTATTAGAAATCCAAGGAATAATAATCATCACTCGACAACTGTCAATAAGAGTATACTAGCAGCAATGCCTCAGGGCATCATCACCTGCCATGACCATCTTGATAAGAGATTCAAGGAACTACTTAGTAGGTTATCTTGAGATGATTTCGGGGCCTAGCGTCCCCGCGGCCCGGTCCTCAACCAGGCCTCCTTTTTGTTACACACCCCCCCAGGAAGCAGCCCGTAGCAGCTGCCTAACTCCCAGGAACCTATTTACTGTTAGGTGAACAGAGCCATCTAGGTGAAAGAAACTTTGCCCATTTGTTTCCGCCTCCACCGAGGATCGAATACAGAACCTCATGACTATGAATCCTGAGCGCTGTCCATTCAGCCGTCAGGCCCCCAGTACTCAGCCACCAGACTCCCAGTCTGATGACCAGGGTCAGGGAAGCAGGCATCTATTCGTTAATGCCACCATCCACCATCCAAACATACTTGGAAAAGCACGAACAAAAGTTATTTTACACAACATATCTTAAGAAGCACATCAACAAATTGGAAAAAGGTGCAAATAACATGCAACTATATAGCTCCCATAACTGAAGGACAAGAGCTATGAGGAGAGGTTAGAGGCATTAAATATGCCAAAACTAGTAGTTAGAAGAAAAAGAGGTGACATGATCACTACGTACAAAATAGTAACGGGAATCGATAAAATCGATAGGGAAGAATTCCTGAGACCTGGAACTTCAAGAACAAGAGGTCACAGATTTAAACTAACTAAACAAAACTGCCGAAGAAATATGAGAAAATTCACTTTTGCAAATAGTGGTAGACGGTTGGAACAAGTCAGGTGAAAAGGTGGTTGAGGCCAAAACCGTCGGTAATTTCAAAGCGTTATACGACAAAGAGAACTGGGAAGATGGGACACCATGAGCGTAGCTCTCGTCGTGTAACTACACTTAGGTAATTACAACAAATGCTCCATTTCTGAGATACGGTCCCTCAGTTGCTTCCATTGCCCCATACGCATAACCTTGATGAAGGCCACGGGAAGGAGAAAACCAACAGCGACGAACACAGGAACTTGCAGTCATACACAAGTAAGACTAACGAGTGACGGCCAAGGGTGACACACAGCTACCGAGAACTAGAGACCAATGACCAAATTTTGATGGGGAAGGTGTGAGTTGACCTCCAGAGCTATGGTCCTAAATATCAGAAGACAGTGAGTGTGTCAAGTCTAAAGAATTCACAAAAAAACAGGTAAGCACTGGGCTGTTGGCTGAGCTTGATTACCTAATACAAGAAAGACGAGTCTTAGAACTGAGGCAAGTGGCTAAGGGTTAAGAAAGAACCTCGGAATTAAAAGAAAGATGATATAATCCAATTTCCACATCCAAATGACAAAACTTGCAGATGATTAAGCAAGAAAGGGCAAACAACAAATCAGTGCTGAAATCCAAGAACTCTTGACTCCGACAGTGCAGACTGGTAGGATGTGATGGTATGTGATATGATGTAGCAAGCAACAAACAATCAGGAGAAAAAGGACATGCGCACCACCACACAACGACAACTGGCGGAGCACCAAGAACTGCTGAAACGAACCCCGTCAGGTCATGCTGGTGCCAAAAGGAAGCCCAAATGTAACAATACATGTTCCATCAACCGCCCGAAAAATTTCATCAACCAGCAGCGGAAACTGAGGTTATTTTATAGAACAAATGCTCCATTTCTGAGATAAGTTCCTCGTGCCATAAACGACAACATTTAAAAGAAGATTAAATGGCATAGGGCTCACCACAGAAATCAGAAAGCAACGCACACAAGTGCTCAGAAACTCCAGTAGCACCGATGTCTACAATAACACTGGCATCACATGAGGATGGAAGCAACCTTGCACCCAACAAGAGGTATACCAAAGACAGCAGGTGAGGCCATTAAGTGTCAACACCTGGTGGTAGTCAGAATAATTTTTAGTTCCTAACAGTTTTGCGGAGTGATAATTTTGTTTCCTGGGCTTCCACTTATTGCTTGGAGGTGGTTTTGAAAATATAGAACATTTCTATTGTATTACAGTGTCAGTGAATTTATAATAAAATGAGAGATTTGTCAACTGTTTCCCTGTCACAATTACATAGCAAGGTCATCTGAAAAATCTTGTGGCACACAAGTGAACGGTGTTCTGGTTGGGCCATATAGGCTGTATGGCTACAGGAGCTGTCGACAGGCCTAAGCTCAGAAATTGTACATCCTGTACAACAATTCATTTTTTACATCCCACAAGCTGATGTGAACATTGTTCTTCACTGTATAGTCAAGACAGACGTGCAACAGATACCATCACATGAAAACGACAACATGCATCTCGTAGCAAATGCTCATAGGTACCTCTTCTTGACGGGAGCCGAACACTCTGTTGTAGTCCCCGGGGTATCCTACCATCTTGCCTTTGAAGAATGCTATATAGAATATAGACGAATAATAGTTGATAAACTGCAGCATGTAAATCTTGAGCGTGAGAGAGTCATCAAATTCGGTTTGGGTCCGCTGCAGCTCCAACTCTGTGAGCTTCTCTGCCACTTGCGCATAAATCTATAGAAAAAAAAGGTGAGAGAGTATGAAAAGGTGAATGATTAGAATTATAAGAACAATTAACCTGTAATTCTCATGTAGGGGCAGATACAGCACCTAATCCTTCCCTGGTTGATACCTGGTTGATGGGGTTCTGGGAGTTCTTCTACTCCCCAAGCCCGGCCCAATTTCAGGCTTGACTTGTGAAAGTTTGGTTCACCAGTCTGTTGCTTGGAGCGGCCCGCAGGCTCACGTATCCACCACAGCCTGGTTGGTCTGGCACTCCTTGGAGGAAACACTCTAGTTTCCTCTTGAAGATGTCCACGGTTGTTACGGCAATATTTCTTATGCTCGCTGGGAGGATGTTGAAGAATCGCGAACCTCTGATGTTCATACTGTGTTCTCTGATTGTGCCTATGGCACCCCTGCTCTTCACTGGTTCTATTTTGCATTTTCTTCTATATCATTCACTCCAGTACGTTGTTATTTTACTGTGTAGATTTGGTATTTGGCCCTCCAGTATCTTCCACGTGTATATTATTTGATATCTCTCTCGCCTTCTTTCTAGAGAGTACATCTGGAGAGCTTTGAGACCATCCCAATAATTTAGGTGTTTTATCTCGTCTATGCGTGCCGTATATGTTTTCTGTATTCCCTCTATTTCAGCAATCTCTCCTCCTGGTTGCAGTTCAGCAACCAGGAGGCCTGGTCGATGACTGGGCCGCGGGGACGCTAAGCCCCGGAAGCACCTCAAGGTAACCAAGGTGCTCTGAAGGGGGGAAAGTGAGTACTGAGCAGTACTCAAGACGAGACAACACAAGTGACTTGAAGAGTACAACCATTGTGATGGGATCCCTGGATTTGAAAGTTCTCGTAATGCATCCTATCATTCTCCTGGCTGACGCAATATTTGCTTGGTTATGCTCCCTAAACGTTAGGTCGTCTGACATCATTATTCCCAAATCCTTTACATGCTGATTTCCCTACTATGGGCACATTTGATTGTGTTTTAACCTGAAAGTCAGCAGGTCTGGGAATGTTTACTAACCTGTGAGTCAGCAGGTGTGGGAATGTTTACTAACCTGTGAGTCAGCAGGTGTGGAATGTTTACTAACCTGAAGTCAGCAGGTGTGGGAATGTTTACTACCTGAAGTCAGCAGGTGTGGGAATGTTTACTAACCTGTGAGTCAGCAGGTGTGGGAATGTCTACTAACCTGAAAGTCAGCAGGTGTGGGAATGTTTACTAACCTGAAAGTCAGCAGGTGTGGGAAAGTCTACTAACATGAAAGTCAGCAGGTGTGGGAATGTTTACTAACCTGAAAGTCAGCAGGTGTGGGAATGTTTACTAACCTGAAAGTCAGTAGGTGTGGGAATGTTTACTAACCTGTGAGTCAGCAGGTGTGGGAATGTTTACTAACCTGTGAGTCAGCAGGTGTGGGAATGTTTACTAACCTGTGAGTCAGCAGGTGTGGGAATGTTTACTAACCTGTGAGTCAGCAGGTGTGGGAATGTTTACTAACCTGAAAGTCAGCAGGTGTGGGAATGTTTACTAACCTGAAAGTCAGCAGGTGTGGGAATGTTTACTAACCTGAAAGTCAGCAGGTGTGGGAATGTTTACTAACCTGAAAGTCAGCAGGTGTGGGAATGTTTACTAACCTGTGAGTCAGCAGGTGTGGGAATGTTTACTAACCTGTGAGTCAGCAGGTGTGGGAATGTTTACTAACCTGAAAGTCAGCAGGTGTGGGAATGTCTACTAACCTGAAAGTCAGGTGTGGGAATGTTTACTAACCTGAAAGTCAGCAGGTGTGGGAAAGTCTACTAACCTGAAAGTCAGCAGGTGTGGGAATGTTTACTAACCTGAAAGTCAGCAGGTGTGGGAATGTTTACTAACCTGAAAGTCAGCAGGTGTGGGAATGTTTACTAACCTGGGAGTCAGGTGTGGGAATGTTTACTAGCCTGTGAGTCAGCAGGTGTGGGAATGTTTACTAACCTGTGAGTCAGCAGGTGTGGGAATGTTTACTAACCTGAAAGTCAGCAGGTGTGGGAATGTTTACTAACCTGAAATCAGGTGTGGGAATGTCTACTAACCTGAAAGTCAGCAGGTGTGGGAATGTTTACTAACCTGAAAGTCAGCAGGTGTGGGAATGTTTACTAACCTGAAAGTCAGCAGGTGTGGGAATGTTTACTAACCTGAAAGTCAGCAGGTGTGGGAATGTTTACTAACCTGAAAGTCAGCAGGTGTGGGAATGTTTACTAACCTGTGAGTCAGCAGGTGTGGGAATGTTTACTAACCTGTGAGTCAGCAGGTGTGGGAAGGTTTACTAACCTGTGAGTCAGCAGGTGTGGGAATGTTTACTAACCTGTGAGTCAGCAGGTGTGGGAAGGTTTACTAACCTGTGAGTCAGCAGGTGTGGGAAGGTTTACTAACCTGGTTAAATATCATGATACAGATCAAGTTGATGAAGGCTGCGGTGGTGGACGTGAAGATGATGGCATGAGATGTTATGACCGAGTCTCCGTGGATACTCAGAGCGGCCAACACCGACATCCGATACAGAATTACAGCCATCACGGCTACTAGAGCCATTGTTACCTGAAAACACGCATAGCGTTTACACACACACACATTAAGCAAACGTAAACACAAACTGTCCTAACTTATATGACAAGAAAAAGGGACTGAATATCATTCAAAAACTTAATACAGGTACTGTAAGTTAGTGGAAAATAGGCAACTGTTGTGGGATTGCATCCTGGAAAGGTCAGCAGATCAATCTTGAGATGATCTTGATAAAGCCTAAAGTATATAGAGAATATGCACAGGCTTCCTATCCCCAACAATTTAAAAATTGCATCAAGTGATCCTTGAGGTCTTGAACCCTGAAAGAGTAATTATATCCTGGCATTTAGGACCATCTTAGGTCAAGAGATGAGAACTTTTTGATGTAGAAAACTACCAGCTAAGTGACATCTTAACACTTTACGCAAGCGCGTCGTAAATACCCATAGGTATTTTTCTATCAGTTGTGTGACCGCGTCGTAAATAGCCGCGCGATTTAAAAAACATTATATAATCCATTCTTATTTGATCGACTTGGGGTGTATGAAAATGTTTGCCATTAAATTTCCATTTTCTCTAATAGGTACATGGCCTATTTCTGAGAACGGCATTGTATTGTAACTTAGTGGAGAGACTATTGAATTGTTGACACAACGAGGGTAATCGCCCACTCACACACGTCTTGGTGTGGGCCGCGATCATGATTCTACATTGATATGCATATGTCTGGTAGTGGTAATTTTATTGCGAGTTCAGTGATATAAAATTTAACACTGTAGGATAATGGTGAGCTGACAACAAACAAAAGAGTATGAACATTTTGTTGCTGTTTGGGCGTCACGGCGAGTGATTCTATGTTTTATATTATTTCGGTGGTGGGATAGCTAATGCTTTGGTGACATTTTATCATATGATCTTGTAGAGAATTTTATTGCCAACACATTGATACTAAAATGAAATACGTAGCTCGAGAATTGGTGTCAGAAGAGAGTGAAAAGATTATACACTTTTTTGTACTTACGCTCAAGAGCGCAAAACGCCGCGCGCACAAGTGCTTTTTTTTAACGAGTGCCGCGCGCGCGAAAGTGTTAAGCTCGACCTGGCCCGTGTCACCCAAGAGTACATCATAGTGTGTGCAGTAAAACGGAATCATCTCTTCACATATACCATATTGTAACAGCACTGTGGGCAGTAAAAGGGCAATCACCCAAGAACACGCCATAGTGCATGCAGTAAAATGCTGCATCATCCCCTTCCATTATGTATGGTCACAGCCCAGTTGGGCAATAAAGGATATGTACTTCTCTTTTCTCAATCAAGCAAAAATGACCATCATCACATAAGACGTGATAATGGTCCAGGACGGATCGAAACGTCGCCGTCTCGACGTAACTCACCAGCAAGAACACCGTAGACAAGCTGATCATCACTCCAGGGAATCTCATTCTCCAGAATGGAGGTCGTGGTTCTAGGGTTTTGGTAACAATATTCACTGTTTTCTTTTTGATGTGGGAGAGACGTGCAAGGTACTGGGGGGGGATGTTCTTCTTGTATGTCAAAGCCAGTAAGGTCCCAGCGATGCGTGATCTCAGCAGAATATCTTTTCCACATCTCCAAAAACAAGGCAGCTGTAAAAAATAAAAGAAAAATGCTACTATTAATTCTATACAATAATCATCAGGAATATCAACGCTAGCTTTCATTGGGTTGGGGAGGCATCAGACTAGAGAAGATACGAGACGCAAAAAAAAAAAACAACGTTGAATGTAATGAAATGCCATTTTCTGGGTGAGTCCTGGAGGCTCCCTGGAGCTATCCAGGCTGATAGGGATAGTCCTAATTTTTGGCATCAGTCGATGTGGGTGGAATTCTAGGCCTACCGGGGACCACGGCCAGAACCTGGCCCCCTCAGAGAGGCACGAGGAGCAATGGCCTATAGAAATGCACATGTGAATTTGGAGCCTTCTATATCTGCCATCGACCAGGACAGACACCCAGAAAGGTAAGCACCTCAAAATAAACCCCTATTCTGGTGAAACCAACGAAAACGACGAAACAAGTGGACAGAACTCCCCCAAGTGAAAACGAGCAAATAAGCATGATGAGTCTCGTAACGGACTGGGTTGATCTTCTGAAAGAGGAGAAGCCGCGGAAAAGAGGAGAAGCCGCGGAAAAGAGGAGAAGCCGCTCGGTGTCCGGGTTCGGACACCGAGCAAGCAGTGCCTTAAACCATGGCTAGGCCGGCCACCATATGGCCAAGAGGACAACTAGCCCCTGGTAAGTTTAAAAGCAAGCTAGGACCTTGAGCAACAGCTGAACCGGGGGGGAGGGGGGGAAGAGGTACAAGAACCCCCACTTCGACCAGTCCTGCCGAAAGGCGTCGATCCCGCCAGCCTCACAGTCGGGGAAAGGCGCCACATATACCAGAAGACGCCTCAACCACTCCAACGCGAAGAGGTCCACCTCCGGGCACCCGAATGTCTGGCAGAGCCAGCTGAATGAGTTAGCATTCAGGCCCTCCGCCATGACGTTGGTGACCCCCCGGACGTGAACCACCAGGAGAGCCAAACCCTGAGAACACAGCAGACGAGTCACCCAAAGCGACCAACCCCGAAGAGCCAAGGACCGCATCGAACCCCCCCTTGGTTCAGGTAATGAACTACCAGGAAGCAGTCCGGATCGTCGATCTGCGGGCGACCCAAACCCTCTGAAGCACAAACCCCACCGCCGCGAACTCTCGCACTGTGCTGTGGGCCCGATGGAAGGACGGACCCCACCGCCCCTGGCCAGCTTGGTGAGCACTGGTCACAAAGCCCCAGCTGAGAGACGACGCGTCCGTGAACACATCGAGCGAGGTCTCGGGTAGGTGCCAAATCACTGAACCCTGGTAAACCCGAAGAGGACGCCGGCAACGCAGCAGCCGACGTAAGGCCCCGGGGGTCAAACCCAGCGATCGCGAGAGAGGTGGAAGGGAAATCGCCGAAGGAACCAAACAGCTGACGAAGCTAAACCTGACCCAGTGGGTAAAGAATCATCGCAAAGTTCAGGCTCCCACACAGACCCTCGAGCAACCGCCAGGTGACCCGAGAGCCCCCAAAAACAAACGCATGCGGGACCGCAGTTGAAGGAGATACTCCGAAGGAAGAGACAAGGAAGCGGTCCGAGAGTCCCACACAAGGCCCAGTCAGGTTCGAATCTGGGAGGGAACCAGATAGCACTTCCGCCAGCTCACCAGGAAACTGAACCCGGCTAGCTGGGAAGCACCACTGAAGAGAAGTACTGAACCCAGGCACAGCACAAAGAGAATTTGGAGCTGGAGCCACAACAACCAAGCCTTATCCCATCAGCAGAGGAACTGGGATGTGGATCGCCGGTGCAGGGGTCTGGGGCTCCCCCTTTCGCCTCCCAAGGAGGGAAGAGCTGTGCAGACATGCGACCCGGCTCGTGTGACGTCATGCTCATTTGCTCGTTTTCACTTGGGGGAGTTCTGTCCACTTGTTTCGTTATTTTCGTTGGTGTCACCATAATAGGGGTTTGTTTTGAGGCGCTTACCTTTCTGGGTGCCTGTCCCGGTCAATGGCAAATATAGAATGCTCCAAATCACATGTGCATTTCTATAGGCTATTGCTCCTTGTGCCTCTCTGACTCTGAGGGGGCCAGGTTCTGGCTCGTGGTCCCCAGAAGGCCTAGAACTCCACCCACACTGACTGATGCCAAAGTTTAGGTATATACATATCACCTGGATAGCTCTGGGGAGCCGAAGGGGCTCCCCCCAGAAAGAAAGTTAAAGATGCCAAAACACTCCATTCACCGCATCTTAATATTATGTTGCATCACCTAAAACCAGTCCTATAGCACTCCAGCAACCCATACACAACAGTACCCAACTTTCATAAGACTCGGTGTGTTGTGTGGCCATATGAGTTATATCAAACACTGTCATGTTCTTCACAAACTTTTACTACCAAAGTTGACGTTCTCTTCCTCACACACACTCGCTCAACATGTATCTACTAATGCACTGACCTTTCTCCTCTCCTGCCCTCAAATATACCTGAACACCCTCTTTCACAAGTTATCCTCATCCAGTCATTCAACGTCATGAAACCATCTAAAAATAAACAGCGTTGAATGTAATGAAATGCCATTTTCAAGGTGTGATCCGGAGGCTCCCCCGGAGCTTACTAGGCTGATATGCTAATGTCAGACTTTGGCATCAGTCATATGTATGGAGTTCTGTGGGCCTACCGGAGACCACAAGCCAGAACCTGGCCCCCTCAGGGAGGCATGGGGAGCAATGGCCTATAGAAACCCCCGGTATGGTTTGGGAATATTCTATGTCTGCCATCGACCGGGGTCTGGCACCCAGAAAGGTAAGCATCCCAAAACAAACCCCTATTCTGGTAAAATATTGCTACAAAAGCCGAACAAGTTGATTGAACTCCCTTAAAAGAAACGAGCAAATGAGCATGACGTCACACGTCGCCGTGCCACTGTCTGCGCAGCTCCCCCCCTCCCTGGGAGGGGTAAGGGGGAGCACCAAACCCCCCATGCCGGCTATCCACCCATCAGTTCTGAGGCTGGATGCCAAAACACACGAAAAATGTGTTTTTATCCGCCAACCAGGACGACTCCGGAACCTCGTAACGGACCCAGAAAAAGAACGAAGCCTCAAACCTGAAAGACGATGGATCCATCACCAAAGCATAATCCGGGTCACACAGGAGGTTAGCCGCAAGGGCCGCCCGCACCGCAGTTGGTTGGATGCGGGAAGCCGAAAACCTCCGGAAAGACGGCATCGACGCACCCGGGAGAACATGGAACCAAACCTGGGGAGGGGCAGACACCAAATTCAACTCGTATGCAGGGGTGGGGGGGTGGGGAAGAGAACCCCACTCCCTGTAACAATAAGCCCCGCTCAGAGGACAGAAAAATCCAGGCGGTGTCCAGCGGGGCCAAATGCCCCCAAGTCAGCCCCCCTCCCCCAGGATCCTCCTCCGCAGGACCCGGGGCCAAGTCATCTCCCAAAGCACCGGCTCCTATAGAAAAGGCCGGCGTAGCCGAGTAAGCCAGACAGAAGGGGGACCACTGGTCAGACCCAGAGGCTTCGGCCGGGAGATTGGACTTGAATGCCTCCGTCGCTACACCGGAAGAGGTTTTCCCTGAGACCGCCCGAGTTCTGAGACCATCTAAACCCTGCACGGACTCCGAAACCCTCAGACGTTTCAGGGCCGGAAGAAGGGGGGGAGGGGGGTAGAACAAACCACAACAGGGGAAGGATGAGGAGGCGCGGACTGAACCAAGGTCGAGGCGACCCCCACCCCCAAGTCCAGGTCCCTATAGGCATAACGGGGCAGCCTTGGGGCATCCGGGTGAGCAACCAACCTAGCATGTTGCAACAACCTAAAGCTCACATGCAATGCCTGCACCGCCTGTACCCGTAGAACATCATCACTAGATTGGGTAAACTGTGTCACTAGCAAGCAGCAGTACTCACAGGACTCCGGGTCGAAAGTGTCTCACCGACCCAACAGGCAGTATGACGGAGGCAAAAACAGCGAGGGTCACCCTGAGACAAGGGGACTGAGCATCCCTCGAACTCGCACGAAGCGAGGGGGACTCAGGGAACACATCCATCGGACCCACACGCCCCCTTGGGGTTTACCAGGGTCCTGAGACAGAACTCATGCTCAGGTAATCCCAGGCAGGGTACTGCTAACCGGTGCCCAAAACTACCAATCAACTGTCTAAAACTGAACCCCAGGGACATGTACACTAACAGGGACCTAGCAGGGGGGCACCACCAGAAAAACTGTATCAGGTCATACACCAAGAGGCAAGCAAGGCGCAGCACCCTGTGCCCCGCACCAGTGCAAATTGCTTCTTACCCTAAGGTAAACAAGGGAGACAAAACACCCAAGCACCCAAAGGGTGGCCAGAAAAACGAGCAGTGAAACAGCCTAACAGAGGCACGACCCAAGGAACTTGTGGAAGGTAACCCCAACTCCCCAAGGGCAGTACTTACAGGGCACCTAGAGAAGGTAAGCCTAGGCGCATGCAGCCCGAGTACTGTAGAATAACTCCTGGCTCTCACACCCCTGGAAGACAGCCACCACACTCAAAGCACAGTGCTGAAAAACCACTGGAGCCAGAGCACATGACCTCTGCCTCTAGCATCAGCCTTAGAACTGACTGGTGGATAGCCGGCGTGAGGGGTCTGAGGCTCCCTCTTTCCCCTCCCACGGAGGGGGGAGATGCGCAGACAGCGGCGCGGCGACGTGTGACGTCATGCTCGATTGCTCATTTCTTTTAGGGGAGTTCTATCCACTTGTTTGGCTTTTGTAGCACTATTTTCACCAGAATAGGAGTTTGTTTTGGAATGCTTACCTTTCTGGGTGCCTGACCGGGTCGATGGCAGACATAGAATGCGTCCAACCACACGGGGGTTTCTATAGGCCATTGCTCCCCATGCCTCTCTGAGGGGGGCCAGGTTCTGGCTCGTGGTCCCTGGTAGGCCCACAGAACTCCATACACATGACTGATATCCAAGTCTGACATTAGCATATCAACCTAGTAAGCTCCGGGTTGCCGACGGGGCTCCCCCCAGAAAATATCCACCCCAATCTAACAACTTCCTGACATGTGTTCCACATCAACGGTACTTTCAACCTTTCCTCAATCCACCATCCAAACACCACACATTTCTGTGTTCATGCCACACATTAGCCTCTCGTATCTACAGACTACATAAGGGTACACGCATTTCTCTGCCCAGGGAGAAATAGGGATAACAATGGGATATCAGTAAGGAGCCAGTTGGCCGAGCGGACAGGACGCTGGAACGTGATCCTGTGGTCCCGGGTTCGATCCCAGGCGCCGGCGAGAAACAATGGGCAGTTTCTTTCACCCTATGCTCCTGTTACTTAGCAGTAAAATAGATACCTGGGAGTTAGTCAGCTGTCACAGGCTGCTTCCTGGGGGTGGAGGCCTGGTCGAGGACCTGGCCGCGGGGACACTAAAGCCCCGAAATCATCTCAAGATAACCCATGATCATGCCACACATTAGCCTCTCGCATCTATAGACTACACAAGGGTACACACGTTTCTCTGCCCATGATCATGCAGACCCTCTTGCATCCATAGGATGCACAAGGGTAGACACTACTACTTAAGAACATAAGAATAACAAAACTGCAGAAGCCTATTGGGGGTAAATATGAGCCTCCACTTGAGGCGGCTCATATTTACACCCACTGAAACTCATTCATATAAGTACATGTCTAACTTACACTTGAAAGTATACAATAATCTGGCGCCTATTATTTTACCTGGTAATCTCTTCCATAAATAAAGAACTCCAGTTTCCGATCCAGCATCTGCCCCCCCCCCCCAGGTATTTCCTGAGTTTAAACTTTAGGAGGTTGAATCCATTGTTTTGAGCTGGTGCAGCCCTCTGGCTCATCTCTTCTTAGCCTGGGCTTCTACTGCACCAGCCAAAATGTACAGAACCAAATCCATGGCCAATGCCCAGAATGGATGACTTGTGGCTGACTTTGCTAGTAATCGATAATGATATGAACTGAAATCCTTTGGGGATAGAAACAACATTAAAATCCGCTCTCTTAAATTAAGTCTAGCGACCATTCAGGGTGCCAAAGTCCCAAAGTGAATGGGAAAAGTCTTGGACAGGGAATGTGAGAAGCCATCCATGAGAGAGCTAACAGGAAGCAAGGCATACAAGACCCCATCTTCACCACAGGAAACAGGCAAAACACACCCATCTCAATGCTGTATGGTGCAATCATCAACACATTTTCAGTATTCTCGAGGTGGTGGTTTTGCAGTTACGTTGCGGTGATTCCGAGACTCAACCTCCCCGCGGCATGTTCTCTGATCAGGCCTCCTGGTCGGTGGTCTGATCAACTAGACAACTGGATGTGATTACTAGTAGCCTGACATATGAATCACAGCCTGGTTGATAAGGTATCCTTTGGAGGTGTTTATCGAGTTCTCATTTGAACTCTAACTCGATCATTTGAGCCCTCATGTGTAGCAGGAGTGTGTTGAAAGTTTTGGGCCTTTAATGTTGATAGATTTCTCTAGCAGCATACCTAATGTACCTCTGCTTTTTAATTAGGCTATTTTGCACACCCTGCCATGGCTCCTGGTCTCGTGTTAAGTTATTTTCATGCACAGATTTTGGTGGGTTAGGAAAACTGTACCATGAACTCATTTGCAAAGTTTTTCCGTAATACTGTATGTTTAGCTTTCTTTCATCATATCATTTCTCATTTCATCCGAGTTGATGTTCCCCACGAAAGGTGGAAATTGCGTAACATTAATGTTTATATTTAAGCAGAAATTTTATATTTGAAAGATATGAGCCTAAAATAGCTTCTGCAATAATTCTGTTACCATGTCCTTCAGTACCTATCTATAATATAATTGATGACTATCTCTAACCTTCTTTAAAATAAACATCACTACACATGCCACAAAATAACTGGCATCTACGTGCATTTCCGAAAATTAGGCAAACACACCATTCATTACAACCATCACCAAATCGGCCTCTGTTTACACACACTGTTTTGGAGTTACTCTTACCCCAGAGAGACATGAAGGCTGTGAAAAAGATAGTAGCCGGGTTGTCAACCAAGTACGTAAATCGGGCATGGAAGCAGGTTTCCTCGAGGCTCCAGTAGTCGCAGAAGTGATCACACAATGGACACATGGTGATATTCAGGTAGTTGTTGCAGATGTCATTACTGAAAACAACAATAACATTATTTATTGCTTGCTTTATTCACCTAACTCACACATTTCAACAAGCTCAGAGTATGACTCTTCCCCCTTCACCCACCTCTCACATATTAGGCAGTGATGTGCTGGTGGCAGACTCCATACGCAGTTTCAAATGTAGATTTGATAGAGCCCAACAGGCTCAAGAATCTGTATGCCAGTTGATTGATAGTTTAAAGGAGGGACCAAAGAGCCAATGCTCAACTTTTGCAAGCACAACTAGGTGAGTACATATTGCAACATTGCCAGCACCTCAACACACACACTGCCACATAGCAACAAGCCCATCATAATGTGCAAGCCCCCCTCCCACACTGCACCAGTCACAATACCTCCAGTCCTCTCCAACACTACGTTAAAACTCTGTACCTATGCTCACCCTACTATTCACTTCACTGATGTATAAAAAGGATGACAACTATGCATAAAAACACCAAGAAAAAGCAGATCCCAAACAGCATGTATTATAGTGGTAGACAAACAACAATAACTTGTGCACTACTTGCTATGTGTATTTTGAGTGTTGTACACAGACTCCCTTCCCAGACTGTTCTGTCTCTGTCTTTCATCGGGTCTGTTCTACACAATGGCCACTAATATTTCACCACAACCTATATCTTCTGGTTAATATCTAAATAAATATTGCATCTACAGACATGACTGGCATGTTATTTTAGAGGAAAATGTCTCCTCTTGTGCTGTGTAACACTGAGCTTACACACGGGAATTACACAACGTCGTCGTCCCTTCACCTTCTAGTGTGTGATCTGGTCAACACAAGGGAATTATTAATATATTCAAATCCAAAATCAACAACAAAGACTCATGTTAAGCAGCTGTATTTGGCAACTTACCCTAAGGCATAACAGAGGTGTGGGATGGTGTCTCACCTGGGCGGATGATCATTGACAGTAGAGACGGCGTACAAGAAGCAAAAGAGCCCAACAATTGATGCAGGAATCAGCATATATGTGTAGAAGCCAAGCCAGGCAAAATAGAGGCCAATCTTCACTCCAAAATAGTCCTTGACATAGTCCAAAGGTTGATACTTGTAGAAGTTTCTCACGGCGGCCCAGTGGTTGTAAAGGAGCGAGCGCTCGTTGTCACCTTCGTGCAGGTCTCCCTAGAAAGTGTTCATGTTTGGATCAACTCACAATGTTACACACCCTCAACCCGAGAAAATATTGAGGCCGTATGAAGGAAACGGTCTCACATGCCTCGACTTCCCAGGCAAATGCACGACAATATTGCAGGTTCGATCCCATAATACGACCTCAATATTTTCTCCCAGATACATCATGTACTTGTGATTTCATTGAACCTAAAATTCAAACTTTTGAAAAAATTATCATATTTTCTGGATGAATGACAAGGTACTCACCAAATTGGTGAGTACCTTGTCATTTATCAATATGATAATCACAACAAGAAAATGAATGAATAGAAGTAGTAAATAATAAAATTAATTATAGGAGAATATGGAACATGGAAAAAATATGATAAACAGCAGCAAACAGTCATGGTGCAGAGGATAAAATGAACATATGTAAAGTACTGGATGTATATATATACAATGGAGCCTTGTTTAAATTGAATCTGCTCCTGGAGAAAAAAATTCTAATGAAAAGATATAGTTCCAGTTGTCAGAACGTTCGTAAGGGATACCATAAAACATCTACACAGAGAAATCACACTAACATGATCAATATCAATGAGAAAATCCACTGGAGCTCTGTGTGGTGACTCGAACCCGTGACCGAGACTCCCAGCCCCTGTCGCGAACCAAGTCAGGGTGGTCCAGTGGTTAGCATCAGTGTCTGGGATTCTCTCAGTCGAGGGTTCAAGTTATCTCAGACCTCCAGTTGATTTTCACATAAAACATTGTTAAACTGTATTGCACCGAGAAACGTGTACATCAAAATTAACAAAATGCAGTACATCACACGGCATTTACCAAAATCACCGGTTCATCTATAAATAAGATGATGCCATATCCTCCATGTCCCCAAAACTTCACATCAAATGTCCGAAGAGCAAAGTGGAACAACATATGAAAGGGTTGAGAAAGAGGTCATAGAGCATTAAAGAGTGAAGGTGTGTGTGAGTGTGATATCAAGTGTCCTCTGGAGGAAAGTCTGCTGTAGCCACACTCTGAAGCAACGGTTCCCAACAGGTAGGTCTCGTTTTGAGTGTCATAAAATACGTCCGTTCCCAAACAGGTTGGGAACTACTGCACTAAAGGGAAGCTCCTGGGAGGAAGTAAGGCCTTGGGGCTAAACACACAAATCCTTGACCCGAATGGATAAGAGAAAACTAGAGATCATTTTTTCCAAGGAGTGCCGGATCAACCGGGTTGTGGTGGGTATGTGGGCCTGCGGGTCGCTCCAGGCAACAGCATGTTGGACCAAATTCTCACAAGTCAAGCCTGGCCTCGAGCCAGGCTTGGGGAGTAGAAGAACTCCCAGAACCCCCATCAAGCAGGTATCAAGCAGGAATCACATTTTCAAGAGTATGCGAGACCTTTTTTCTGAGGCATACACTAGGCTGCTCACTAAGGGGAGATCACAAGTGATCTTTGGTAAGGCTCTGCCACAACCACAACAGGTTAACATTCCATGGCAGATGAGCAGGGAACTTTTCAAACTGCCACAGCGGAGTTATAATGATGCTCAAGAAACACTGAAGTATGCTCAATCCCATTCATAATGTGGACAGAAAATTCCTTTACACCAACTCACAAATTTAATCAACTCACAACAACCCGAGTCCCAGGATAAGAGAAAATCACCACCAAAAGAGAAGAGGCAGGGAAAGACTGAGTCCTGTGGCACAGTGAGGAGAGGCAGGGAAAGACCGAGTCCTGTGGCACAGTGAGGAGAGGCAGGGAAAGACTGAGTCCTGTGGCACAGTGAGGAGAGGCAGGGAAAGACTGAGTCCTGTGGCACAGTGAGGAGAGGCAGGGAAAGACCGAGTCCTGTGACACAGTGAGGAGAGGCAGGGAAAGACTGAGTCCTGTGGCACAGTGAGGAGAGGCAGGGAAAGACCGAGTCCTGTGGCACAGTGAGGAGAGGCAGGGAAAGACCGAGTCCTGTGGCACAGTGAGGAGAGGCAGGGAAAGACTGAGTCCTGTGGCACAGTGAGGAGAGGCAGGGAAAGACCGAGTCCTGTGGCACAGTGAGGAGAGGCAGGGAAAGAATGAGTCCTGTGGCACAGTGAGGAGAGGCAGGGAAAGAATGAGTCCTGTGGCACAGTGAGGAGAGGCAGGGAAAGAATGAGTCCTGTGGCACAGTGAGGAGAGGCAGGGAAAGACCGAGTCCTGTGGCACAGTGAGGAGAGGCAGGGAAAGAATGAGTCCTGTGGCACAGTGAGGAGAGGCAGGGAAAGACCGAGTCCTGTGGCACAGTGAGGAGAGGCAGGGAAAGACCGAGTCCTGTGGCACAGTGAGGAGAGGCAGGGAAAGACCGAGTCCTGTGACAGTGAGGANTGCTAGCAGGCATCCCCACAGCCCCGGGACCCAGCAACAGAGGCCCGGGGCAGAGCCGTCCTCCAAGCCCTCCGCCCGTAAAGAAAAGCAAGAGTCCATGGGAAAGGCAGCAAGAAAGGGCCGCTGGTAAGCCCCAGAAGCCTTGGCAGGAGGAACAGGCTCGAAAACCTCCGTCCCCCAACCCGAATGGGGCAGCCCCGAAAACCGCCCGAGTCTCTGCCCCAACAAAACTCCGCCCCGACCCCGAAACCCGCAGACGGTCCGGAGCCGGGAACAGGGAGGGAACAGCACCTAACCAAAATGGGGCGGCCTCGGGGCATCCGAGTGGGAAACCAACTAACATGTTGCAGCAACCTAACCTAGCTTGCAACACGGATGCCGCCTGTACTCTGAACAGTAATAACATCAGGAGTACTGGAGAACAAGCAGAGAAACTCTCTCGCAAGACTCCGGGTCAAGGTGTCAATGACCCAACAGGCAGCATGACGGAGGTAAAATGGCGACTGTCACCTGGAGACAAGGGCACAGCAACCAACGATCCCGTACAAGACGGGTTGGTACCCGGAAGACACATTCAATGGTCCCCCGAGCCCAGACAGGGTTTCCAGGGCCCGTAGGGTAACAACTACGGGAAGCCCGGGCAAGGTGTTGCTAACCAGTTAAGAAACCCAAACATAACAAGAGGGTAGAGGATAACACTGAAAACCCCTGGGACATGTACAATCACGTGGGCCTAGCAGAGGGCCACCAAACACTACCAGTGGAACTATAGCCACACTAGGCAGACCCCCACCAGGCAAGAAAAAAAAAACAAAAGAAAACCCCGCAAAAGTACACCGTCCCAGAGGCAACAGGAACCGGCCGCCGCTTAGGTGGCAGGCTGTGCAACACCTTGACGCCCTAACCAGCACAATACCAATCCCTACCCAGGGCCAAACAAGGGCCCCAAGCCCCAGCTGGCCCCAAGGGCGAGGCAAATGCCAAGCAGCAAAAACCTCTACGGGAATGGTTCCCGAACGCCCCAGGGAAGATAACCCTGTTACGCAAGGGCAGTACTCAAAGGGCGCTTAGGGAAGTCAACCACTAAGCACATGCAGCCCCGGTACTGATGAGGTACTCCTGGCCACCGCACAAACACAACACATGGCAGTGAACGCCACACAAGGCAAACACCGCCTAAGAAACTGAGGCCAGAGAAGCGTCTATCCTGGTTGACATTAGCTTACGAACTAAAGGCAGCCGGCGTGGTGAGGTCTGGGGCCCCCCTCCCCCTCCCGGGGAGGGGAGGGCTGCGCGGACGACCGGCGCGGCAGTAAAGTGATTGTTTGATTGTTTTCCTTGGGATTGTAGGGAGTTTTCTACCTCTGTTCGGTTTGTTGTAGTTTCTTACCATGTGGGGTTTGTTTTGTTACGCCTACCTTTCTGGGTGCCTAACCCGGTCGATGGCAGATAAGGAAAACCCCCAACCATATGGGGTTTTCCAGGGCCATTGCTCCCTGAAACCTCTCTGAAGGGGCCAGGTTCTGGCGCTGGTCCCTGGTAGGTCTGAACTCCATAGCTAATGTCCCGGTCTAACATAACATACATTAGCCCGATAAGCTCCAGGGAGCCGTAGGGGCTCCCCACAGAAAAATATTTCGGATTTTTCCTTATCTCTTCTATAGCTTTCTGTTCCAATTCCATTTCCTCAGACTCATATGATCGCTTCAACGTTTGTTCTATTTCTTCGATCTCCCTGCTTAGGCTTGTTTTCCTTGATTGTGATAGTTGTGTCTGCCGAAGCATTTCCGTTATTTTTTCCTTCTCCTGTACAGTCGTCTGCGTTCTCTTTCTAGAGTGGTTCCTTTTTCTGCCCCTCCTCACAGGTACGTGCTTCAAGCAGACCTTGTAAGCTTCAGCTGTCAGTTGGGCTATTCCCTGTGTGGGAGTTTTGTCGCTTAAGACCGTCTCCCATTGAATGGTTGCAAGGTCTACATTTATTTTTTCCCAGTCAATCCTCTTATTGTTGAAATTGAATTGATTGAATATTCCTTCTCGCTTGTTGGGTCTCTTAGACCTACTACCGTTATTTATGCTAGTTCGCACTTCAATGAGCTTATGGTCTGAGTATGAAGTATCTGAGATTGTGATGTCTCTGATTAGTTCATCATTGTTTGTGAATAACAAGTCTAGTGTGTTTTTGTTCCTAGTTGGTTCTGTAATCTGTTGACTGAGCGAGAATTTGTCACAGAATCTCAAAAGTTCTCTGACATGTGATTGGTTATTTCCCGGGTCATTCCCTGCTATGATATTTGTGTTTGCCATTCTCCATCTTAGACTCGGTAAATTGAAATCTCCAAGGAAGATAATATCTGGAGCTGGGTTTGCTAGGTTATCAAGTATGTCTCTATTTTGTGCATCTGCTCTGTGAATTCCTCAACCGTTGTATCTGGTGGTTTATATATTAGAATAATAATTAGATTTAGTTTCTCTACCTTAATTCCAAGTACCTCTACCACCTCATTAGTTGAGTTTAGTAGTTCTGTGCATACCAGGTCTTCTTTAATATACAGACCTACTCCTCCATTTGTCCTAGTTTTTCTATCACATCTATATAAATTATAATTTGGAATCCAGATTTCACCATTCATGTAATCTTTTGTATGAGTTTCCGTGAATGCCCCAAATATTGAGTTTGACTCTAATAGGAGGCCACTTATGAACTTAACTTTATTTCTTGACTTTGGCTTTAAACTTTGAATGTTTGCAAATATGAATGATTATCCATATTGTGTGTCACTTCTGGAAGGTTTTGGTAGTTCTCCCTCCTCTCTACCCTGACCCAGGGTGTGTTGTTGTGGCAATGGTTTGTCCAGTTTTGGAAGTGATACTGGGGAGTGTGGTAGTCTCTGTGTAGTTGGGGGGTGTAGTATGTGTGGGCTTGATGACGAATCGTAGTCCAGTTTTGGGCATTTCCCCCTCTTCATCCGTACTCCTGCCACGTTTCTGCCTGTCTGTTTCTCCCTCTGTTTCTGCCTGCCTCTAAAAAATGTTCAGGGATATTATATTGGACTTTCTCTCTTATATAGCGCTGTGTACCTCTGACGTGGAAATCAGGGCAATGAAGATTGTAGCATTTCCTCTCATTAACTGAGAGTTTGCATAGCTTAGGGTGAAAATATCTACACTGTATCAAAACGACATCTGCCTTTCCTTAACCAGTTTCGGCATTTCCGTGGGTGCATGAATGAGCATTCCGTGCCTCTGGGCCCATATCTGCACTGTCCTTTTGCATAATACCTGCAAATATTTTCATCTGTGATTGCATTATTCTTGTTTGTACCCGTGTATGACTTGGCTACCTCTGTGTTTTTGTTCCAACTTTCTCGTTTCTGCATTCATTCTTGGTATTGCCCTTATCTTTCTCCTTGTTGCTTTCGTCTTTCTCATTTGTGTCTCATTCGTCTCATTTCTTCTCTCCTTATTCATATCACCAGTTTGCTCTACAATATTGCCTTCATTTTTGTGTACCTCGACACTATGTCCTTCTACATTGCTACTTTGGCTCTCTAAATTCTCAGTCCCTGGGTTGTGCTCAGAGTTCATTGCTGTCTTTATATACTCTGCATATATTTCTGGTAGTTTTTGTGTGAATTGTAGCCTGTGTACTTCAGGAATGTTATTCATTAGTTTGGTAAAGTTTTCCCACATCTGTCTGTCTCTTTGACAGATCCAGTAGGTACCTCCTGGTTTGCATATTGTGTAGGTAATCCTGTACAACTCAGGTGAAATCTTATGTTACAAATGTTACATACAATGCCTACAATACTCCTCCAATGTGACTTAAGGCAGCCTCCACACACCTCCATGTTGGGTTTGTGATGTTATAATATTATATGCATATATTTATAATATTATATGCATATATATTATAATATTTATTATTAGGGATATTTAGAGATATTATTTATATATATAAAATACATATATATACAGTGGTACCTCGGAACACGAGTGTCCCTGTATGCGAGTTTTTCGGAATACGAGCAGGATTTCCTTGGCAAATATGTCTCGGAAGGCGAGGTTACCTCGGAACGCGAGTTTCATGATACGTGTACAGGCCGACTAGCGCGTGGTGGCATGGCGATCGCGCCTCAGTTTACCAGTGTCTCGTGCCCAGTGACTATCCCACCTGAATTCTTCACAGGATTTACAGTTTTTTGTCGTTTTTTTGGCCATTTGAGCATAAAAGTGTCATTATATATCTTGCCATGGGTCTCAAGAAAGCCATTGGTAAGGTTGAACCTAAGAAAATAGCTGTGAGTAAAGGCAGTAGAGGATGTCCCTTCTTGATTAAGAAATGTGTGAAGTATGGGAAGAACTGCAAAGTTTTGTTGAAAAAACTCACCCAGATAAAGCTGTAGCAGGCCGTTGCATTGACCTTTTAAATGATAATGTGATGTCTTACTACAGACAAGTGTTAAAATGTAGGGAAAAACAAGTGTCATTAGACAAATTCTTAGTAAGACAAGCAAGTCCTAGTGGTATGCAGGCAAAATGTGCCAGAGTGTGCATACCAGTGAAGTCCTCACTGCCTGATGTGATAATGGAAGGGACTCCCCTTCCAAACAGTAACTCCTCTCCTCCTCCCCCCTCCTCACCATCTTCCATACGCCTACAGCATTCAACAGCAAGGTAAGTAATAACTTGAACATAGTTTTGTAGGTTCATTTAGATGAATTAGGTATAAAAATTTAGTTTGATGTGGGTTTTGGGGTAGTCAGGAACGGATTAATTCATTTCCCATTATTTCTTATGGGGAAATTAGCTTCGGATACGAGTTTTCGGAATACGAGCCGTCTTCAGGAACGAATTAAACTCTTAAACTGAGGTACCCCTGTACATAATATTTATAATATTTATTATTAGAGATATTTTAGAGATATTATTTAGAGATATTTATAATATTATATTATGTATATAATATGTATACAGTATGTTTATTTGTTCAAGTTCATGTGGGGGGGTACTTATCGCCTTGTGGAGAAAATTGGTCCTCTTGGGACCGTCTAGTTGACAGTTGTTTGTCCCAGGTCGGGGGCAGGATGCCACCGGTTGCCAGTTTCTTGATTTATACACTGATTATTTGCCTGTAATATCCTAAGGGAATTTCTGCTTTCTTCCGGCCTGCAATGTTATTCACTTACTCTATTACTATTTCCTAGATCCACTTTCCCGTATTACAGTATATATTGCCAGTATATATCACTGAGGGAGTATACTGTTACTGCGGAACGTCCCCTACACTGTGTAGGCCTCGTGGCTGTGGTTTAAACAGCCAAGAGTGATGCCTCCTCCACAACTTTACATTTATACTTTTTCTATGTACAATTCTCTAACATTATCCACTAATTATATGTTGCGTTACACGTTCTACTTCACTGTTCAACGTATCACTGCTCGCTATATCTGATATATATCGCTTATGCCTGTACACATGAGCCTGGTGGCACTGGCTCAGCACGTGGGACCACGTTTATTCTGTATTTAACTCAAAGTTCCATTGTTAATTTCTGTATTCAACTTTCCTACGAGTCACTATGCACTTGGTGATCACTGTAGGCCATAATCCATGGTTGTAATCCTGAAAAAGCCCGGTTTATTCCAGTGTTTTAACGGAGCGCGACGACGACACGTCTGTCCCCTCTCCCGCGAACTACTGAACTCACACGAACATACAGCACAGAAGCACTTGCCACTCTCACAAACATAAAAAAACTCTTGCCATTTGTGACAACACATTAAATAAAAAGGACAAAGCTAGACTGACCTGCATATATGTGTTGTGTTTGGAAACCTTGGCCGATACATTTCAGGGTAGTCATTGACGTTAAATGAAGCGAGAGAGTGGTCGAGGAAGCCTTCAAGACTGTTATTATCCGAAACCACATGACGATACACAAGCTCCGGGATGAAGTTGGATGTGAAGGCGATGATGAATGCCTGAGATCGAGAAAACATTGATGCTTTAAAAAAAATAGTTTAAGAAGTTCACTCTTAAGAAGTAAAGTACACACACTTTAGATTCAAATTACATAAGAAGTAACCTACACACTTTAGATGTAATTTACACACTTTAGAAGTAAACTACAATTGTTGCTGGCATGCTAAAATGGATTTTTTTGTGCACATATTGTGCACATATACAATTACTTACATACATACATGCCGGGACCAAAGAGCCAGAGCTCAACTCCTGCAAACACAACTAGGTGAGTACGTACATACATACATACATACATACATACATACATACATACATACATACATATATATATATATATATATATATATATATATATATATATATATTGGCAGCAGTCTTTCTTTTAAGCATATTTCGTTGAAAAGACAAAGTTTTAGATTTATGTAACCCCAGTCGATGGCAGATAAGGAAAACCCCAACCACAAGGGGGATTTCCCAGAGCCATTGCTCCCTGTGCCTCTCTGAGGGGGGGCTAGATTCTGGCTCGTGGTCCACAGTAGGCTGAACTCCATTGACTAATGCCCTGGTCTAATCATTTGCTCCAGGAAGCCGAAAGGGGCTCCCCACAGAAAATAAAAGTATACTGCAGTGACAAAAGTAGGCAACATAAAAAAAAAACACAGAACTAACATTTGTTATGACTGCCAACTTTCCGATGGAATCCAAGATCTTGAACCAGATGCCGATGTCCTTAACGCGCTGTGATATGGGCCGTCGAAAATGCGTGAGCAGCTTTTTGGCATCTAGACGCATCTCAAATACATTATTCAGGAAGGCAAAGAGGGGAGCCAGAGGGAAGGAGGAGACGAAGATGGTGACAAAGCCATACTGCAGCACTGTAAAGGAAGTGTTCGTTCAATATTAACATTTACTACCGTAATACGGATATTATCTCAAAATACAAATAGTTACAACAAAAGCAGTCAATCATATTGGCAACAATACAAAAAAGTTGGTCAAAGTATCCAGTAACCATATACCAAAGACTACTGTACACAAAAAATACAAAAAATTTACTAAAATTTGTTAAATGTACAGTTTTAGAAAAATTACACAATGCTATACTGTATATCCTTAAATAATGATTTATTAACCATGTTTTTACTTAAAATACTGTTTCATATAATTCCCAAACCCATCCTATATCACAAATTACAGATAACTATCCTGGTTAACAATACTATACTGTACTTACACACGTTTTTAATAAGAGCTCGAGACGATTGCGAAGGGTGAAAACCCCCTCCATTTAGTTTGAAATATTCTATTTAGTGACCAAGTGCTGTAATTACCTAAGTGTAATTACCTAAGTGTAGTTACAGGATGAGAGCTACGCTCGTGGTGTCCCGTCTTCCCAGCACTCTTTGTCATATAACGCTTTGAAACTACTGACGGTCTTGGCCTCCACCACCTTCTCCCCAACTTGTTCCAACCGTCTACCACTCTGTTTGCGAAAGTGAATTTTCTTATATTTCTTCGGCATCTGTGTTTAGCCAGTTTATATCTATGACCTCTTGTTCTTGAAGTTCCAGGTCTCAGGAAATCTTTCCTGTCGATTTATCAATTCCTGTTACTATTTTGTATGTAGTGATCATATCACTACATACAAAATAGTAACAGGAATTGATAAAATCGACAGGAAAGATTTCCTGAGACCTGGAACTTCAAGAACAAGAGGTCATAGATATGAACTGGCTAAACACAGATACCGAAGAAATATAAGAAAATTCACTTTCGCAAACAGAGGGCTGTGGGGCAGTATGAGTGTATAATGCACAAATAGAATACAAATGTTTCGATAAAGTACATAGTACTGCATGAGGACATGATATGATGACTTCAGTGTTTAACACACAAGAATGCCTTGCTTTACTGTAATGCTTCAGGCAATTTGAGACACGGTTTAATACAGTATATTAGATGACAGGCAGGATTACCTGAACACAAGTCATGTAAGAACTTGATCTCTCCCTCTACAGCTCAACACTTTACTCTCCTGAGAGTGCCACATCAAGGTAGGTGCTACAACAAAAAGTTCCTCCAAGAGGCTCCATCACCATACACGTCTTTCACTCTCATGTTCTCTAACCCCATCCATCAGCACATTGAACCACTCTTGCCTTCCAAGTCTATCGGCGTCTACCGTAAGAACATATGAACACATTACTGTGGGAGGACTATACAAGGCAGCTCCTACTGGTCCATATGAGGCAGCTCTTATTGGCCCATATGAGAAAGCTCCTGCTGACCCATATGAAGCAGCAGCTATTGGATCTATCGGCTTCGTGTTTTTAAGGTCCGTCAAATAAAGTTATAAACATAATAAAATAATAAATTCAGTATATCAATAGAGAGAGTAGTACTACTCCAAACTATAGTACAGTAGGATGAAACAAGCTCAACAAATGTAATGTACAATACTAACACAGGTGGAGCAAATTAAAAAACACTAAGAGTTAAGCAACAAAGCTGAAAATTCTGAATATTGTTGTAGTGACAAGAAACCAGAAAGAATATTAAGATACTCGAACATGGTTGCATCACTGTCACAGCAAGCTGGAATACAACCCAAATAAATTAAGCAGTATTGTTCAGCGTAACTAAATTAGTTTTGCAATTCTCATAACATTTACCATAATACACAAATTTATTAACAGTAAGGTTAATTTTGATGATTCAAATATAAAATTTAATTGAAACAAAATATAAGCCCCTGAGAAAGCATTTATATCAAAACCCTAAGTACTGTTGTCATTCAGTACGACTACAGTACTGTACTGTACTGGATGTACTGTACTGTACTGTACTGGAATGGTACTAGAAGAAACCAGCGTTGAATGTAATGAAACGTCATTTTCTAGGTGAGTCCCGGAGGCTCCCCTGAGCTATCCATGGCTGATATGGATATCCCTAACTTTGGCATCACTCGATGTGGGTGGAGTTCTAGGTCTACCAGGGACCATGAGCCAGAACCTGGCCCCCCTAAGAGAGGCACGAGGAGCAATGGCCTATAGAAATGCACATGTGATTTTGGAGCATTCTATACCTGCCATCGACTGGGACAGGCACCCAGAAAGGTAAGCGCCCCAAAACAAACCCCTAATCTGGTTAAAAACGATAAAAATAAACAGACAAGTGGACAGAACTCCCCAAATGAAAACGAGCAAACAAGCATGACGTCACACGTCGCCACGCCGCTGTCTGTGCAGCTTCCCCTTCGGCCCCAGACTCCCGTGCCCTCAATCCACCCTGCAGTTTTGAGGCTGGATATCAAACTACGCAAAAACTGCCGACCGGAGGGAGGGAGGGAGGGTTGCCGGGGAGCCTCCGGGACTCGCCCAGAAAATGGTGTTTCATTACATTCAACACTGGTTTTCTGGGGGGAGCCCCTACGGATTCCCAGAGATACTTCACCAAAGACTAAAAAGACAAAAAGGGACTTAACCGGGAGGCGGTTGGTGCTTCACATCTCGACTCTCTCTTAGGTTAGGTTAGTAACACATACTTTCACAGCAAGAAGGCGAGACAGGCTGCAGCTGTCGACCCAAAGCGACACAGGCCCAACTAGGCCCAGGGATGTTAACAAGGTAGCGTGCAGCAAGGGCCCTGTTCGACCCCTAAAAACTCCGTGCCCGAATGTCAGCCCAGGACATGTTACCAAAGACGGCAGCAAGAGCAGCAAACTTATTAATGTCATTGGCATGGGGGATAGACCGCAGGCCAGCTAGACTCAATAACCCTGTGAATGACCTGAGAGACCCATACCCGTAAACAGGGAAGAAGGGAAATCAGATCAACCCAAAGCGTGTCTCTGGACACAGAAGCCGTGACCCACATATAATGGCGGAGGGACGCAACCGGACACAAGATATGATGCACCCCCAACCTGATCAACCAAGCATCAACAACCCAAGGGCCCCTCCGGAAAGCAGCAGACTCATTCCTCGCCAGAAAAAAGGAGACGGCTGCAAACGAACAAGAAAGAGCTTCGAAAAAACAAACCTGAACCGAAGGGGCCACAACAGAGGCGAAAATAGACACGAGAGCATACTGGCCAAAGACTAGGACGGCGCAGGCAGCGCATGAGCAGGCTGGAGGCAAACAACGCCTGAGACAGCCTGCGCAACAGTGCAGAAGGAATATAAAAAACAGAAAGCAAACCTTAGCAGCTCCACCAGCACTGCACGAGACAAGGTGACAGTATGCGTCAAGCCGATAGTTCCAAACCCCCACGAGAGAAGGACAAGATCATGCAAACATATGCTTTATACCTATGCTTTATACCTATGAAGAGACAAAAAGAAAAGGAACGACCGTCAGCAAAACCCCATACCGCCGCCGAGACGAAACATGCAGGTGGTACGCCATCAATGAAGCCACCTGATCACCAAAGATGGTGAGAGACTCGAGTTAAAATTATCAGACAGGAAGACTCAAGGAGAAAACCGAACCAGTCCCAATACGGACCAGACCGATCATTAGAAGAGGCGGAGCCGGGAAAACCCCTCCCCGGCTTCGGACACCGAGCAAGCAGTGACCGAAACCAAGGTTGACAAAGAACCAGAAGGAACGTCCGCCAGGGAACTAGGAACCCAAACCCGGCGAGCCGGGAAAGAACCAACCCGGGCAAGCAGACACGCCTCATCCGGGGGGAACCCCCCGAACCCCCCCCCCCCCGGGACCCCGAAAGGACCAACGAGGCCAGTAACAGATAACAACGAGAAGCCGCCGCTTGCCGAAAGAGCCAAACCGTATACTCTGCAAACAACAAGGACAAAATGGCGACAAATACCAAAGAGCCAGGGCCCAGACAGAGGCCAACAAGGAAATGAGCACCACGACCCGACACGTGAGACGCGAAGCGAAAAGCAGCGATACCGCAACCCGCAGGAGCAGTGCAACCAGCTCCAGACAGAACAATGCACGCAAAGCAGAGGAACAGATGAAAACTACCCCGGACGTGTACCGCACTAAGGCAAAAATGTACTGTCCGGCAAAGAAACATGAGGAAAAGGCCGTAGCCAAGGCCATAATCCTAGCTTCCCCTGTCCCAACAAAAAGGAACAGTATGGGCAGTGGGCAGAAGTGGGTGATTGGAACCTACAGCCACCAGCTGACATTGCGACACAAAAGCTGGTAGGGACATACAAGAAGATGTAAGAACTCAGTTCTACAATTGAACAGCAGGGCTGTCCAATCGCAGGGAACTGAACATGAACACGGTCCACCCTAGCATGAACACTAGTACTGTATAGCCAATAAGCACATATTAAGACACACAACCAGTAGTATAGAGGAAGGAAATACAATGAAAAAGGAATGTACACAATCAAGTAAATATACACACACACTCCACTGTATACATTAGATTGCAGCCAGGCACTGAACGACAGTCAAAGAAGGAGTGACCAGAAGCAATGACTGAATCAAGGCATGATTGTCCAGAGAGCATTGACTGAGACAACGAACGAGTGCCCAGCAAGGAATGAGTATCCAGAAAGCAAAGACTGAGTCAAGGAATGAGTGTCCATCTGATGTTCCATGGAACCTGTCCCCACAATCAGCCTTATCCTTGGGCTGAAGAGCATTGATATAAGCACATGGGAAGGCCACATTAAGATGCACGCAAAGTGGCCAATCAACACGCTTCAAACACCCAACATTCATCCAAAAACCAAGAACCAGCTCCTGGCTGACAGTGTCACCAGACTGTATACTCTCACCTGTAAAGCGTAGACACTATCGTGTCACGACACAGCTGAGCCGTGTAATATTCCAGGAGCAACACTAGGAGATCATGTCCAGAGATGCGTGAACCGTAGAAGATTAAGTGTATAGTAAAGATGGAGGCGGCACCACTTCGAGCCACCCCACACCCGTAAAAGCAGTGAAAGAACTAAGTGTTCTCCCCATATATAAAATCCAGAACTTCCCCAGTATCCAGGGGCTATGACTGGAACGAAGATGAGCGAGAGAGGCGTAGAACCCGCGATAGAGGACGCAGAATACCAACACATGTTTACACCGCACATAAACCAAAACAAACACCCCTGGAGCATGCGCCTGAGGACCAAGCTGCAATACCCAACTCTCAGGGAGGGTGCCTACAAGGTATATTAAACAAATATTAGAAATGTTGAGACAGAGTACGGAGATAAGATGTAATGATAAAATAATGAGATAAATATCAAAAAACGAAAAGTAGTACGGAAGAGGATCAAAAGAGTCCTAGAAAGTACTGGAGTTAAGCCACACCAGCAGATGACAGATGTTCTAACAATATTGGAGGAATCAAAGCTCTTTCCGAACTGTCGAGACCCTTGAGGAGCAAGCACAAAAGCAGAACCTCACATGGGAACAGTGGTATCCGCAACCAATGGTCTTGCAGGATCCAGAGACGCTGAGAACATGATTACGACATGACTTTTAAGAATAAATATCCTAGAAAAGAAGGGTGAGAAAGCAGTAAAATCACCCCACAGGAAGGACGGAACTGATGGACCCAAAGGGACACAGAACCCAGGAGGGGCCAACACCCAAAGTAACTCATACTCAGAGGGGGGGGGGGAGGGAAACCCTATTCTTGGTAACTGAAAGTCTCACCCAGAGGGGTGGAAACCCAGGCGGGGTCCAACGGGGGCCTAAGGCCCCCAGCCAGCCCGTCCCCAACCCAGGAACCTCCACGTCAGACCCCAGGGGGCAATCGTCTTCCCAAGTCCCGGCCACACTAGAAAAAGCCGGGGTAGCCGAAATAGCAGGAAGAGAATGGGTTCACTGGTCAGACCCTGGAGCTACGGCTGGAGGAACAGCCTCAAATGCCTCCGACGCCACCCTGGAAGGGGCAACCCCAGAAACCGCTTGAGTCTGAGAAACCTCTAAATCCTGCCCCGACCCCGAAGTCCTCAGATGCTTCTGAGCTGGAAGAATGGGGGAAATCGAATGAACCACAGCAGGGAAAGAATAAGGGGGCGCAGACGAAACCAAGGCCGAAGTAACCTACACCCCCAAGTCCAGATCCCTACAAACAAAACGGGGCAGCCTCGGGGCATCCGGGGAAGCACCAACCAAAACCGCTGCAACCTAAACCTATCCTGCGGTGTGTGAGCCACCTGCACCCGAAATGTCATCATCAGATAGGGTTGAACTGAATCACACACAAGCTACAAAGCTCGCAGGACTCTGGGTCAAATGTTCACCGACCCAACAGGCAGCATGACGGAGGCAAAAACAAAGAGCGTCGCCCTGAGACACGGAGACAGAGCAACCCTCAAACTTGCAAAAGCGAAGGAGATTCAGGGATTACATCCATCGGACCCGACTGCCCAGCGGGGGTTTTCCAAGGCCCCTAGAATGGGTCTAAGGGTTTATCCAGGCAGGATACTGCTACCGGCACCCAAGCTACCAATCAACACTGCAAAAGCTGAAACCCGGGATTGTGTCCACTCACGAGGGTGAAGCAGGGGTACCACCAAACACAACAACCCTAGTACTGTATAAAGGGGAAGAACAACCAAGACAGACCCCCCCCCCAGGCAAAAAGAAAAGAAAAACCTCGCAAGAGGACAGCGTACCCAGAGGAAACAAAGCCGGCCGCTGTTATAGGTGAAACTAGCTACACAGTACCCCGCGTCCCTACCAGTGCAATAGCTACCATTTACCCCAAGATAAACTAGGAGGAAACCCCCCAAAACACGCGGGGCGGTCAATCACCGAGCAGCAAAAGATCACAGAGGTAGACCAAGGTGACTTGTGGAAGGTAACCCCAAGTCCCAAGGGTGGTACTTACAGGGCACTCAGGGAAGGTGACCCTAAGCACATGCAGCCGGAGTACCTGTAAATATTACTCCCAGCTCACCAAACCACCGTAGGAGCAGTACTGAAACAGAGAACAGCACAACAAGAGTCCAGAGCTGGAGCCACACAACCAAGCCGTATCCCATCAGTCGGAGAACTAGAGGGTGGATCTCCGGCTCGGGGGTCTGGGGCTCCTCCTGGGGAGGGGGGAGCTGCGCAGACATGTGTGCGGCTCGTGTGACATCATGCTTGTTTGCTCCTTTTCATTTGAGGATTTCTATCCACTCGTTTGTCTTTTTTTGGTTGTTTTTAACCAGAATAGGGGTTAGTTTTGGGGCGCTTACCTTTCTGGTGCTTGTCCCAGTCGATGGCAGATATAGAATGCTCCAAAATCACATGTGCATTTCTATAGGCCATTGCTCCTCATGCCTCTCTGAGGAGGCCAGGTTCTGGCTCATGGTCCCCAGTAGGCCTAGAACTCCACCCACATCAACTGATGCCAATGTTTAGGGATACCCACATCAGCCTGTAAGCTCCGGGGAGCCGTAGGGCTCCCCCCCCCCCCCAGAAAAATAACAGTTGAGTCCTCAGGCGAACCCACCAACCAACAGCCACTGCTACAAGCAGTGTAAAATGTAACCTTTGTTACATTACAAAGGTTACAGTGTTATGTAACCTTTACATAGTGCAGTGTGAAACTACAACTGGCGGGGGTTCAACTGACACGTATAGATACCTCTGTGGTTGAGTTTGACAGCAACACAAGCAATTGAATGCAGACTGTGCACAAGCTGCCAGTATATATATATGGATGTACACACTGTGTACAAGCTGCCAGTATATATATATGGATGTACACACTGTGTACAAGCTGCCAGTATATATATGGATGTACACACTGTGTACAAGCTGCCAGTATATATATGGATGAACACACTGTGTACAAGCTGCCAGTATATATATGGATTGTACCACTGTGTACAAGCTGCCAGTATATATATGGATGTACACACTGTGTACAAGCTGCCAGTATATATATGGATGTACACACTGTGTACAAGCTGCCAGTATATATATGGAGTACACACTGTGTACAAGCTGCCAGATATATATGGATGTACACCCTGTGTACAAGCTGCCAGTATATATGGATGTACACACTGTGTACAAGCTGCCAGTATATATATGGATTGTACACACTGTGTACAAGCTGCCAGTATATATATGGATGTACACACTGTGTACAAGCTGCCAGTATATATATGGATGTACACACTGTGTACAAGCTGCCAGTATATATATGGATGAACACACCTCAGACACACTAAGTAGTCCCCCCCCCCCAACCTTCCTCCTTACCCATTACCCTCCCCCACAAAAGAACTAATCAAAACATAACGATCTACTAACTACATGTTCTACAGGTGTACGGATAATTTGACTTACTTAATATAGCATGTGACCACTACATATACCATATACTATACATCACTAATAAATGTTAAAACTTGAGTGGGTGTGACATGAACCTTAAGCTCCACACACACATAAGATAGAAGAAAAAGAGGAGATATGATCTCCACTTACAAAATACTAACAGGAATCAACCTAATTGACAAAGAGGAATTCTGGAAACCGGCAACTTCATGAACAAGAGAACACAGATTCAAGCTAAGGAAACAAAAGGTGATGAAAAATATTAGAAAGTTTTCTTTCACAGAGCAGGAGACGGGTGGAACAAGTTGGGTGAGAAGGTGGTGAGGGCCAAAACCGTCAGTAGTTTCAAAGCATTATAGGACAACTACTGGGAAGATGGGACACAACGAGCGTAGCTCTCATCCTGTAACTACACTTTGGTAATTACAAACCAAATCCCCCCCCCCCACTGTCAGGGAGAGGAACCCTGTCAGGCTTATAGAGCCCCCCCCCCCTAGGCTAATGACTGGCCTTCCCAAGAATGCAATCCCCCAACAGTTAGCTAACTCCCATGTACCTATTTGTTAGAAGGTAAGCAGAGGCATCAAGAGCAAGGCAATGTGCCCAAACATCTCACCCCGTCCACGAACTGAACCCGGAACCAATCATTTGTGAGATGAATGTTCTGATCACTACAGGGCCAACAGTCCACACTCGCCAACACACCACATACATAAACGGCGTATATACATCTTATCTTGAGATGATTTCGGGGCTTTAGTGTCCCCGCGGCTCGGTCCTCGACCAGGCCTCCACCCCCAGGAAGCAGCCGTGACAGCTGACTAACACCAGGTACCTACTTTACTGCTAGGTAACAGGGGGCATATGGTTGGAAAGAAACTCTGCCCATTGTTTCTTGCCGGTGCCCGGGATTGAACCCAGGATCACAAGTCCAGTGTGCTGTCCACTCGGCTGACCGGCTCCCTACATGTATATAATATCTGAATGGCTAAAAACCTTAATTTTCAAATCTTGTGGAAATACATGTGAACATAAAATGTGTGTAAATAATAGCCCAGTTTAAAGATTTACACATGCAGTACAGTATTGATACTGTATCTAGAGTGACAGCTAAAACGAAAGCTAGTGAAAGCCAGAGTAAAATGTAGAGTGATGTGTGTTATGAACATGTTCTCTCATGGAGTTTTAAGGTATAGAGGAAGCCAGGGACCAAAGGGTTCAAGTTAGTTTGTCCCATTGCTGTTATATTGCAAGGACGGACACACGGACACAGACACACACACACACAAAAAAAGTTGAAAAAGGTGACACCCCAGGGTCAACACCTGCAGCAGAGGAGCTCAAGCATATTTCAACAATCCCAAGTATTGTAGTACAGGTTGATGATAGTGAGTGGTTTCCCAGACAACATAAAGGTACAGTGCTCTTGAAAAATAGGTGAGATAACAGTAATGTGCCCAGGGAAGTGAAAAATCGGATGAGAAAAAGTTGCCCCTATAGTGTTTACAGTGCAGAGAACAACATTAAAGATGGCCACTGGCAAGTGGAAAAGCAAAACAGAGCTTGATTTTGAGGGATTCAATGAAGAAAGCATTGATATTAGCAGTCTACATAACAAGTTGGTAAATTTAGATAGTACAGTATAGTGAACTCTCATGTAGAAATAATTCGTAAATTGAAAGAAAGTAATGACCATTGGAATAGCAAGTTTATGTCTTGAGGATATAGTGAAAGACTAGCGCAAGGATAAGAATAAATTGGAAACAAAGTGCAAAGGGACAGGAAAGAAGAAAATAAACTCTTAAAAATAGCTTTGGAAGAAGTTAAAGTAAATTTAAGCCTAAATGACTACAATAGGTTAGGCAAGGAAATTCAACAGGAGAAAACAGCTTTGTCAGCACAGATGGAGGAAGTTACACAGGGTATAGAACAGTGCAAGAAAGATATGCAACTCACCTATGCACAAGTGGCCAAGGAGAAGGAACGAATTGAAGAAGCTGTAAAGGAAGTCAACACTGCAGCAACCAAGATAAAAACAAACATTAGGCTGGAAGTGAGGAAAGAAATGGCATCTAACCCGAAGTTGGTGCAAACTCAGTTGATCGGAGTAAAGTCCCTGATCATTTTTGGTTGCAAATGAAAAGGAGATAACATCTAGGTCAGAAAGAATTGTAGAAGAAGCTTAAAGTAGTAGATAAAGTTGTTGGCCTCGTAGAAGGTCTCACTACTATAGAGAATGTGTGCGACTGCAGAGGAGAATAGGCAGGTACATAAAAGGACAAGATCGACCTTTGAGGATCATCCTAATTGGTGCCAAACAGATGGAAGAAGTACTTAGGAATGCCAGAAAATTGCAAAGTGATGAGGATGGGAAAGGGTGACGAGATCTTTCAAAAGAAGACAGAGAGAAGCTGAAACTGAACCTCACCGAGGCAAAACGTTTAAATGAGACAGGAATGAAGAAGATATCAATTCTTTTTCTACAAAGTGTTAGGGGGTAGGCAGACCAGTAAAGTGGTACATAAAGGGAAAACAACAAAATCATTAGAGAGAGGAAGAGGTGAAGAATAAGGAGAGGGGGAATAAGTTCCTGAAGATTGCATACACCAACATAGATGGAGTGAGATCGAAGATACTAGAGTTAAGTGATATAATACAGCTGCAGACACCAGACATTGTTGCACTCACGGAGACAAAACTTGAAGATGTTATTTAAATGAGGTCATATTCCCAAGGGGCTACTCAATTTGGAGACGGGACAGAAAAAATTAGATAAGGCGCGGTGGGGTTGCTGTGCTGGTAAAAGAACACTAAAGGTGAAGGAAATAATGGACTGCCAATCCACAAGAAGTTGACATAATAGCACTAGAGAGATCTGCATGAGGATGATAAACTAATGATAATAAATACATATAGTCCACCGCCATGCAACACATGTTCAAAGGAGGAGCTAGATAGTAAACGAGAAGGTCTTATAACAATAATGAGAGAGATTATAATGAGAGAGATTATAGTTAGAGCGGATAACGATAGATCTCGACTGTTGATAGTCGGTGACTTCAACTTGAACTCCATAGACTGGGGAAAGCATATGAAGCTAAAACAGAAGATGTTTGGACCTCCCGTAGATTTGTAGACAACATCCTGGAAACATTCTTGTATCAACCTGTTAAAGAAGCCTACGAGGATGAGGGAAGGCGCCGTTCCCTCCATGCTAGATTTGATATTTACCAGGTAAGGAGGAAGAGATATTTGACATTCCGTACCTTCCCTCCCTTGGGTAAAAGTGCCCATGTCTTTGTGGAATAAAGTATGCAATGCTTTATAATCTGGAAGAAAATAGGAGGTTGAAGCAGTTGAAAAACCGGACTTCAGGAGAGGACATTATGGTGACCCTTAGAAATTTTTTAGTGAGTACAATTGGACAGACTGGATGCTAGGCAAGGAAGTGATGAGACGGATGTCAAGTTTTGTGAAAATATATGATAAAGGCACACAAAATTTATACCAAACAGAGATGCAGAACTCGAAAACAGGATTGGTTCAATAGAAAGTTGCTGAGAGGGCTAGAGACCAAAAGACACAAAAGGGAAATCAATACAGGAAGAGGCCGAACCCCCAAACATGTAAAACACAGCGATACAAAGATGCGCTAAACAACTACACGGCAGTGAGGATGAGAGGCAGAAAGAAATTTGGAAA
>WNGS01004946.1:35189958-35213846 GCA_020271785.1 Procambarus virginalis
TACAGTATTCAACAGAGACGGACCTGGAATAACCACGAGAGAAAGGACAACACAATCCAAACCGAAAGCGAAGGACAACGGCGAAGAGTCAAAAAGAAACAGAAGGACCGTCAGAAAACTTCAAATTGCCGCCGGAGACGAAGCCCACAGGTGGGACACCATCAACAAAGCCACCTGATCATCAAACAACCGGTGATAAACCCGATTCAAAATTACCAAAAGCGAAGACTCGAGAAGAGCGAACCAGGGTCGTAATGGACCGGGCTCTCTAAGATCTGAAAGATGCGGAGCTGGGGTTCGGATAATGAGCAAGCAGCGACCGAAAACAAGGCTGGCAAGAAACTAGAAACCCAAACCCGGCGAGCTGGAAAGAACCAACCCGAGCGAGCAGATATGCCCCAGCCGGGAGAACGACCTGGGACCCAAAAAAGACCAACAAGGCCAAGAATGGATGACAACGAGAAGCCGCGCTTGCGAGGAGCCGAACCATAGACTCTGCAAACAGCAAGATCAATATGGCGACAAAAAACAAAAAGCCAGGGCCCAGGCAGAGGCCAATGCGGAAGTGAGCACCATGAACCGATACGCAAGACACAAAGCGAAAACAGCAACACCGCAACTCGCAGGAGCAGTGCTGCTAGCACTAGCAGGGCAGATCGACGCACTCAAACAAGAATAACAGGAGAACTACCCAGGATGGGTACTGCACTAAGGCAAAATGCACTGTCTGGCAAAGGAACGCAAAGAAAAGGCCGTAGCCAAGGCCGTAATCCAAGCTCCCCCTGTCCCAACAAAATGGAACAGTAGAGGCAGGAGTGAGTGGAACTGAACCTGTACACAATCCAACCCAGCATCAACACTAGTATAGCCAATAAGCACATAGTAAGACACACAATGTGCAGTAGAGGTAGGAAAAGGAAGGTAAATGGAATGTACACGATCAAGTAAATATAGACACACTCCAATGTATATATATTAAGAGTGCAGCCAGGCACTGAACAACGGCCAAGAAAGGAGGGGACCAGAAGAAATGACTGAGTCCAGGAATGAGTGTCCAGAGCATTGACTGATGTAACGAACGAGTGCCCAGCAAGTAAGGAGTATCCAGAAGCTAAGACTGAGTCAAGGAAGTAGATTCCATCTGATGGCCCATGGAACCCTTCCCCTCAATCAGGCCACAAACAACACCCCACACTCATCCAAAAACCGAGAACCAGCGCCTGACTGACAGTGTCGCCAGACAGAATACTCTCACCTGTAAAGTATAGACACTATCGTGTCATGACATGCTGAGCCGTGTAATATTCCGGGAGCAACGCCAGGGGACATGTCCAGAGATGAGTGAACTGTAGATGAAGAGGAATAGAGTAATGGCGGAGGCAGCGTCACTCCGAGCCACCCCACACCCGTAAAAGTAGAGAAAGAACGAAGGGTTCTCCTCACATATAAAACCCAGAACTTCCCCAGTATCCAGAGGGCTATGACTGGAAAGAAGCTGAGCGAGAGCAGCGTAGAACCCCAATAAAGAACGTGGAACACCAACACAAGTTTATTCCCTCCATGCTGGATTTGATATTTACCTGGAAAGAGGAAGAGATAATTTGACATTCAATACCTCCCTCTCTTGGGTAAAAGTGACCATGTCTTTATGGGAATAAAGTATGCAATGCGCAATAATCCGGAAGAGAATGAGGTTGAAGCAGTTGAAAAGCTTGATTTCAGGAGAGGTCATTATGAGGAACTCAGACATTTCTTTAAGGAATTTGACTGGAATGACTTGCTGTCAGGACACGAAGTAAATGAGATGTATGTCATATTCTGTGAAATAAAGGCACAAATTTATTTTTACCAAAACAGAGATGCAGAACTAGAAAACAGGATTTGTTCGACAGAAACTGTGAAGGGCCAGAGACCAAAGACACAAAAATAGAATCAATATAGGAAGAGGCCAAATCCCCAAATATACCAGCGATACAAAGATGCGAGAAACAACTACACGGCAGTGAGGAGAGAGGCAGAAAGAATTTTGAAAAAGGGATTGCGGACAAATATAAAACAGAACCAGGTTGATACCTGGTTGATGGGGTTCTGGGAGTTCTTCTACTCCCAAGCCTGGCCCGAGGCCAGGCTTGACAATTCTATAGGTCAAAAATATAGGTCTATTCTATAAATTCATAAACAACAAATTGCTGGTAAAGGATAATATTCAGAGGTTGAAAATGGGAAATAGATTCATGGAAAATGAAAAGGAAATGTGTGAAACATTAAACGAAAAGTTCCAAAGTGTGTTTGTACAAAATGAAATCATCAGGGAACCAGACACAATAAGAATTCCAAAGAACAACACATAGCACATAGAGGTGTTTAGAGATAAAGTGGAAAAATGCTCAAGGAGCTAAATAAGAACAAAGCAGTTGGTCCAGATGGAGTTTCGCCATGGGTTCTGAGAGAATGTGCACCTGAGCTCAGAATTCCACTTCAACTGATTTTTCAGGCATCCCTGTTTACAGGAGTTGTAGCTGATGTGTGGAAAAAGGCTAACATAGTTCCAATCTACAAAAGTGGAAGCAGGAAGACCCCCTTAATTATAGACCTGTATCATTGACAAGTGTAATAGTCAAAATAATGGAAAAATAATTAAAACTAAATGGGTAGAAAACCTGGATAAAAACGATATATCAGACAGACAGTATGGTTTTCGATCTGGAAGATCCTGTGTAACGAATTTACTCAGCTACTATGATCGAGCCACAGAGATTTTACAGGAAAGAGATGGTTGGGTTGACTGCATCTATATGGACAGAAAAAAAGGTTTTTGACAGTTCCACATAGGAGGTTGTTCTGGAAACTGGAACATTTTGGAGGGGTGACAGGTAAGCTTCTAACATGGATGAAAAATTTCCTAATAGAAATATGAGGGCAGTAATCAGAGGCAATGTATCTGATTGGAGGAATGTCACAAGTGGAGTACCACAGGGTTCGGTTCTTGCACCGGTAATGTTCATTGTCTACATATACAATCTACCAGATAGAACACAGAATTATATGAACATGTTTGTTGATGATGCCAAGATAATAGGGAAGATAAGAAACCTAGATGATTGTCATGCCCTTCAAGAAGACCTGGACAAAATAAGTACATGGAGCACCACTTGGCAAATAGAATTTAATGTGAATAAATGCCATGTTATGGAATGTGGAATTGGAGAACATAGACCCCACACAACCTATAAATTATGTGAGAAATCTTTAAAGAATTCTGTCAAAGAAAGGGATCTAGGGGTGGTTTTAGATAGAAAACTGTCACCTGAGGACCACATTAAAAACATTGTGTGAGGAGCCTATGCTACACTTTTTAACTTCAGAATTATTATTAAATACATGGATGGAAAAATACTAAAGAAATTGTTCATGACTTTTGTTAGACCAAAGCTGAAATATGCAGTAGTTGTATAGTGCCCATATCTTAAGAAGCACATCAATAAACTGGAAAAGGTGCAAAGCCATGCCACTAAGTGGCTCCCAGAACTGAAGGACAAGAGCTACGAGGAGAGGTTAGAGGCATTAAATATGCAAAAATTAGATGATAGAAGAAAAAGAGGTGATATGATCACTACTTACAAAATAGTAACAGGAATTGATAAAATTAATAGGGAAGATTTCCTGAGACCTGGAACTTCAAGAACAAGAGGTTATAGATTTAAACTAACTAAACAAAGATGCCGAAGAAACATAAGAAAATTCACTTTCGCAAACAGAGTGTTAGACGGTTGGAACAAGTTAGGTGAGAAGGTGGTGGAGGCCAAAACCGTCTGTAATTTCAAAGCATTATATGGCAAAGAGTGTTGGGGAGACGGGACACCACGAGCATAGCTCTCATCCTGTAACTACACTTAGGTAATTACACCGCTCACAAACCAAAACAAACACCCACGGCGCATGCGCGTGAGGACCGAGCAGTAACACCCAACCCTCGGGGAGGGTGCCTTTAAGGTGTATTAAATGAATATTAGTAACGCTGAGACAGAAAATGGAGATAAGATGAAATTAGAAAATATGGAGATAAGGTCTAAAAACGATTAGTAGGACGGAAGAGGACCAACAAGTCCGAGAAAGGACTGGGGGTAAGCCCCACTGGCAGACGACAGACGTTCCAACAATATTTGAAGAACCAAAGATCTTCCCGAACCTTCGAAACTCTTGAGAACCCAGCACCTAAGCTCGGAGGCTCACATAAACCCAGTGGCATCCGCGACCAGTGGACATGCAGGATCCCGAAACGTTGAGAACATGAAGATATGACTCAGAAGAATACATGTCCTAGAAAAGAAGAGTGAGAAAGTGGTAAAATCACCCACAGAAAGGACGGAACCGATGGACCCAAGGGACACGGAACCGAACTCAGGGAGGGGCCGAAGCCCAAACAAACTCGTACGCAGAGGGAGTAAAGGAAAACCCCACTCCTTGTAACCGAAAGCCCCGCCCAGAGGGTTGGAAAACCCAGGCGGGGACCAACGGGGCCCAAGGCCTCCAAGCCAGCCCCTCCCCAACCCCGGAAACCTCCACATCAAGGCCCCGGGGGTGAGTCATCCTCCCAAACTCCGGCCACACAAGAAAAAGCCGGGATGGCCGAAAAAGCAGGAAGAGAATGGGCACACTGGTTTGACCAAGGAGCTACAGCAGGAGGAACGGACTCGAATCCCTCCGTAGCCATCCCGGAAGGGGCAACCCCCGAAACTGCCAAGTCTCAGAAACCTCTAAACCCTGCCCCGACCCCGAAGCCATCAGNACAGACTTTTTAACACAAGGGGCACACCCACTAGGGGACACAGGTGGAAATTGAGTGCCCAAATGAGCCATTGAGAGAGTTAGAAAGATTTATTAAGTGTCAGAGTAGTAGACAAATGGAATGCATTACAAAGTGATGTGGTGGAGGCTGACTCCATACAAGCTTTAAGTGTAGATATGATAGAGCCCAATGGATCAGGAACCTGTACTAGTTGATTGACCGTTGAGAGGTGGGACCAAAGAGCCAGAGCTCAACCCCCGCAAGTACAATTAGGGAGTACACTCACTCACACTCGCATACACTACACACCTGGAGAGCATTGGGTTTGTAAACAAGCACCAACAGGGGTTCTGGACAGGGAAATCATGCCTAACAAACCTTTTAGAATTCTATGACAGAGTAACAAGGATAAGGCAGGACAGAGAAGGCTGGGCAGACTGCATATTTCTTGACTGCCAAAAGGCCTTTGATACAGTACCGCACATGAGACTGCTACACAAACTTGAGAGGCAGGCAGGAGTAAGCGGAAAGGCCCTAGCATGGGTGAGAAACTACCTAACAGGAAGGAGCCAGAGGGTAATGGTAAGGGGCGAGAAGTCGGACTGGCAAACAGTAACGAGTGGAGTACCTCAAGGATCGGTGCTGGGCCCAATCCTCTTTCTAATTTACGTAAATGACATGTTTACAGGAGTGGAATCATACATGTCAATGTTTGCGGATGATGCAAAATTAATGAGAAGAGTTGTGACAGATGAGGATTGTAGGATCCTCCAAGAGGACTTAAACAGGTTGCAGAGATGGTCAGGGAAATGGCTACTGGAGTTCAACACCAGTAAATGTAAAGTTATGGAAATGGGATCAGGTGATAGGCGACCAAAGGGACAGTACACAATGAAGGGGAACTGCCTACCTGTAACGATTCGAGAAAGAGACCTGGGAGTGGATGCGACACCTAATCTAACTCCTGAGGCACATAAATAGGATAACGACAGCAGCATACGCTACACTGGCGAAAATTAGAACTTCATTCAGAAACCTAAGTGAGGAGGCTTTTAGGGCGCTTTACACTGCCTACGTGAGACCAGTCTTAGAGTATGCCGCCTCATCATGGAGCCCCCACCGGAAGAAACACATAAGGAAACTGGAGAAGGTTCAGAGGTTTGCGTCAAGGCTTGTCCCAGAGTTACAAGGGATGGGATATGAAGAGCGTCTGAGGGAACTGAACCTTACGACACATGAGAAAAGAAGGGAAAGAGGAGATATGATAGGAACATATAAAATACTCAGGGGAATTGACAGTGGAAATAGATGAAATGTTCACACGTAATAATAACAGAACGAGGGGACATGGGTGGAAACTGGAAACTCAGATGAGTCACAGAGATGTTAGGAAGTTTTCTTTTAGCGTGAGAGTAGTGGAAAAATAGAATGCAGTTGGGGAACAGGTTGTGGAAGCAAGCTCTATTCATAATTTTAGAATTAGGTATGATAGGGAAATGGGACAGGAGTCATTGCTGTAAACAACCAATGGCTGGAAAGGTGGGATCCAAGAGTCAATGCTCGATCCTGCAAGCACAAATAGGCGAGTACAAATAGGTGAGTACACACACTCACTCACTCTCTTTCCTACAACTTTGATAGTGACGACTATAAAGCTACAACCAACAATGAGTAACTAACTAACAAGAACGTGATGTATCCATGAAAATACAGAGGCCTCAATATTCTCTTAAAATCTACAAATAACATCAGTTTTGGCCCGTGGGAAGTGTTATTTACAATTGCTTATTTCTCCAAACTATAGAAAATGGCTATTATGCCTCTCAAACTTTTCTTTGACCTTTGCCTAAGACAGCTTATGAAAGATGTCTCGACGGTCGACGCTCGACAACGGGAGCCGGTCGGCCGAGCGGACAGCACGCTGGATTTGTGATCCTGTGGGCCTGGGTTCGATCCGAGGTGCCGGTGAGAAACAATGGGCAGTTTCTTTCACCCTATGCCCCTGTTACCTAGCAGTAAAATAGGTACCTGGGTGTTAGTCAGCTGTCACGGGCTGCTTCCTGGGGGTGGAGGTCTGGTCGAGGACCGGGCCGCGGGGACACTAAAAAAAAGCCCCGAAATCATCTCAAGATAACCTCAAGATAACGGTACCTGAAGGAGGCTGCCGACTTACGAAACAATGCGTCACAGCGTTAACCCTTCCACTGCACGAGTCGTACAGGCATGACTGCGGCATATCCGACCAACCTGCACCAGTCATCTAGGTAATGATTTAACATACTACCTAACATTTGAAACCACTACAGGTACGTGGGGGAAGGGGAGGGAGGGGAGGGAGGGCTCGCGTTGGCTATCTCAGGCCTCTCGGTAAACAGATGCCATTTTGAAAAAATAATCCTGGAAACCCGTGCTGGATGTGAAGACCTCAACACTGTGAGAGCAGCCAAGGGAAGCATACACAACAACAAACTAACAACACCGCTCTTCAACTTGTGTCCACGGTATCACTTAAAAAATTACGAAATATGTAAGTAATGGCTATTACTTTGCCATGATAGTATCATAGCAGATCCTGTGATAAAGATGACTGTGATGAACACTACATGTACAATTTTCTGGTATCAGTATACACAATGCTGTTTATAATGTTCACAACTTGAAGCATATCGCCACAGCACTCTGCCACTGTGTGATACACACAGCCACGGCACTCTGCCACTGTGTGATGCACACAGCCATGACACTCTGCCACTGTGTGATGCACACAGCCACGACACTCTGCCACTGTGTGAGGCACACAGCCATGACACTCTGCCACTGTGTGATGCAGACAGCCATGACACTCTGCCACTGTGTGATACACACAGCCATGACACTCTGCCACTGTGTGATGCACACAGCCACGGCACTCTGCCACTGTGTGATGCAGACAGCCATGACACTCTGCCACTGTGTGATGCAGACAGCCATGACACTCTGCCACTGTGTGATGCAGACAGCCATGACACTTTGCCACTGTGTGATGCACACAGCCACGACACTTTGCCACTGTGTGATGCACACAGCCATGACACTCTGCCACTGTGTGATGCACACAGCCATGACACTCTGCCACTGTGTGATACACACAGCCATGACACTCTGCCACTGTGTGATACACACAGCCATGACACTCTGCCACTGTGTGATGCAGACAGCCATGACACTCTGCCACTGTGTGATACACACAGCCATGACACTCTGCCACTGTGTGAGGCACACAGCCATGACACTCTGCCACTGTGTGATGCACACAGCCATGACACTTTGCCACTGTGTGATACACACAGCCATGACACTCTGCCACTGTGTGATGCAGACAGCCATGACACTCTGCCACTGTGTGATGCAGACAGCCATGACACTCTGCCACTGTGTGATGCAGACAGCCATGACACTCTGCCACTGTGTGATACACACAGCCATGACACTCTGCCACTGTGTGATGCACACAGCCATGACACTCTGCCACTGTGTGATGCAGACAGCCATGACACTCTGCCACTGTGTGATGCACACAGCCATGACACTTTGCCACTGTGTGATGCAGACAGCCATGACACTCTGCCACTGTGTGATACACAAAGCCATGACACTCTGCCACTGTGTGATGCACACAGCCATGACACTCTGCCACTGTGTGATGCAGACAGCCACGGCACTCTGCCACTGTGTGATGCAGACAGCCACGGCACTCTGCCACTGTGTGATGCAGACAGCCACGGCACTCTGCCACTGTGTGATGCAGACAGGCAGCCAGCTGTGGTTTGTTTCGACTCACAAACCTCCTGGTTGCCTTCCTCGGTGGTTGCATAAACGAATAACTTATTATATAAGTGCCACAGGTCCCTGCGCCTGTGGGGGAAGAGACCAGGTTCTGGCACTGGGTCCTCCAGTAGGCCAGAGAACTCTGACTGGTGGCACCTACATCAGAGACGGTAGCTTCATGGTGCCACAAGAGGCTCCCCCAGAAATGAAGACTTACTGCCTCACTTCTCTGAATACTGTCTACGATCAATAATCCCAAATATGTGGGGTCCACCCCGACTCCAGTTAGCCAAGTTTTTAAGTGGAAATGTTCACAAATATAATTTTCAAATTTATTTATATTTTCCTTCAGCACAATCTCTATAATCTGAATTACTATTTGGGTTAAATAATGTGAATTCATTCAGAATACTTGCAGATATGGGTTACAGGAATCTGAATTACCAAGCTTTTTCAGGGCAGTCCGTATTTGTCTACCAGTTGACCTCTACAACCAACGAGTGGGGACACGGTTAAACTCTACCAGCACGACTAAATGGAATTTGAACTACTGTACCACCGCTTAGTGGGAACAGAGCTTGCGATCCTTGCATCTTGAATGATTGAGTTCGTATACCAGTGAATTTTTGACAACGCGTTCTCACACCAACACATTCTTAAACGGATGCATTCTTATACCAACCCGTTCTTGTACCAATGCATTCTTATGCCAAGGCATTCTTATACTACTGCATTATACAAATGTCTTCTTATATGAATACATCTTTATACACAAGCATCCTTATATGAATGCATTCTAATACAGCATGAATGTATCCTTGTATGAACAAGTTTGGTTTAATACACAGAGTCACCTCACATGGGCCAAAAAGGCCTTCTGTACAGTACAACCTCGATTCAACGTACCCCGATTCAACGAATCTCCGGCTAGTTCGCACACTTTTCAGACTGGATTTACTCACCCGGTTCGATGAACAATGGTTCGCCGAAGCGGAGGATGTTCGGATATGCTTACGATGTCCAGACAGAGTTCACAGACTGGTGGAAAACTTTCTCATTCTGTCACAGATTACAATTAATAATTCTCTCATATGACAAGTTGGATCACACAAGTGGACCACACAAGTGGACCACACAAGTGGACCACAAGTGGTCCACAAGTGGACCACAAGTGGACCACAAGTGGACCACAAGCTTACAATGTTGGGACAGAGTTCACAGAGTTGTGGAAAACTGTCTCATTCTATCACAGTTTACAATTAATAATTCCTTCATAAGACAAGTTGCATCACACAATTAAGTGGACCACACAACAAGTGAACCATATGAACCAAACACCAGCCAGAATGGTCCACACAACAAGTCAACCATATGAACCAGATACCAGCCAGAGTGGTCCACACAAATGAACGACCGAGTTTCCATAATTTTCGTTCACCGATTTGTGGCAGACGTATCTTTGTAAATTAATTTAAAGGCTGAAGCGTGATTAGCTAGCTACATGTCGTAAAATCTCCTTATAGACATTTTCTGTGATAAAACAAGGTGAGTGAGGGTGGACAGATAAGGGAATATTACTGTTCTGTAAACCTCACTTGGTTTTCTTTCGTCTGTGTCGTTATAGTTCAGTGACCCATGACTTTGAAAGTTTCAGACTAATAAATCATTTCTAAAACCAATGCTTAAATAGCTTTTTATTATCCTAATTAAACTAAACTAAATAAAACCGAAAATATACTGTAAAATGATAGACATCTGCTATTTGAGAAATTATTTGTTATTGGACCAACTCCAGCGTGCGCGAGTAGACGGGTCTAATCCCTGTCCAAACAGCACCATGCGTTTCGTTTCGTTTCGTCGCCACAGTTCAGTGACTACGGCTTCGAAATAATAAAATTAATAAATCAGTTCTAAAATAAGTTTTGTTTATCTCTTATTATCCTAATAATGTTACTAATCTAAATATATAACCTAAAAATATATAATATGATGTAAATCCAATATTTGAGATAAATTTATGTTACTGGATCTGGCTTAAACACCAGCCTACTGGAGGGTGTATAGACCTAGTCTGCGTTCATACAGTAGGCACCCAGTGCCGTTAGCTTTGTCTGCGTGCGAGTGACGTGTTTGTCCGGCGGTGAAAGAATAATCGTGGAATTTACCATTTTTTTGACTACAGCTTTATTAATATACAACAAGATGTCTCAAGGGCTTGCTAATCGTGCTGTATCTACAAAGAGGAAGAGAAGTTTTTTATCCATTGAGCAGAAATTAGACATGAGAGAGAAACATGAACGTGGCTACTCTGTTACTAGGCTGGCAGCAGAATTTAATGTCGGGAAAAGTACGGTGTGTGATATCAAGAGACAGAAAGATGATATTAGGAAGTTCCTTGCTTCGAGTGAGTGGTGCATTAAATAAAAGGAAAACAATAAAAGGTTCTACAAATACGAATTTGGACGAAGCTGTGTATAAATGGTTTAACCAGGAGCGCTCTGTGGGGATGCCACTTGGCGGCGACGCCATTAAGACAGCAGCCGATAAATTTGCACAAAAGATGAACATTCCAGATTTTCGAGCAAGTGAATGATGGTTGCAAAGATTTAAGAATAGGCATAATATTAAGAACAGGAAAGTTTGTGGAGAATCATTAAGTGCAGATACAGATTCCGTTGAGCCATTTAAGAGTAAATTAAATGATTACATAATAACAAATGATCTAAGGCGTTTTCAGGTATACAATGCCGATGAAACAGGCTTTAATTGGAAATGCTTGCAGAACAACACTTTGGCATCTAGGCTAGATGAGTGTTCCTGGCCGTAAGGTAAACAAAGAAAAAGTTTCTGCCATGCTGTGTGCAAATGCAGACGGAAGTCACAGAACAAAGTCCGCCATTGTGGGGAAGTCAAAAAACCCACGTGCTTTGAAAAATTTAATGAACAAGCTACCTGTGGTCTACTACAGCTCTAAAACAGCTTGGTTTACTGGAGATATTTTTGTAGACTGGTTCAAAAATCATTTTTGCAAAGTAAGAGATTTTCAGATAAAGAAGTGTGGAGTGAGACGGAATGATGTCAAGGCATTACTCTTGGTTGACAATGCCCCAGCTCATGTAGGGCTCGACACATAACGTCACATGATGGACGCATCAAATGTATGGCCTTGCCTCCCAATACCACCTCTCTGATCCAGCCAATGGATATGGGTGTTATATATGCAATGAAAAGGCTCTACAAACGAGCAATGAATAAAGAAATCATGGTGGTGTTTATGTCAGATGAAGACAAAAGGCTAGGAACTGATTCGCGAGGTCAAGCAACACTGGAACGTTACAAAAAATACTCAATTAACCCTTAACATGCTCGGGGTCTAATATCCTGCTATCCCCACAGGCGCATGTCATTTTGAAAAAAAAAATTATTTTTTCTTCCTAACCTGTTAATTTGTGTTCACTGATCACGGGAAAAATAATAAAAAATCGTAAGTGCCATATATTGCCCGCTATAGGGCGGGGAAGTCTGGCAAATTATAGGCGCTGACTCAGCATGCGTCCCAGGCGGTCTGTTGCTCGCCAGCTGTCAGGCCAGAGTTGCCACAAAGAGATAATTACCTAATTATTTCAATGTCTCTGATTGATGTTTCATAGTTTTTTTGCTGTAATATTATTCAATAGTGTGTAGTTTGATATATTTATATAATAAAATGAGTGAATCATTGCTGTACTCAAAAATATGGTGTGCATATTGTTGATTCAGTTATGTTCATCAATCAGTGAACAAATACTTTGTCGGTTATTACACTATAAGCACAGGTTATATATAAGTATCTGCATGTTTTGTTCACTATAACGAACCACTAAGTAGCTATTATGAGTCAAAAAGTAACGAGGAGTGACCGCCGTGTACCAGCCAGCCACTCCCGCCCTCCCTCCAGTCATCTGACTCGCCCACATTCTCCTCCCACAATACTGTTTTTGCTATAATTCACTATATACAGACGGTATATATAAGTATCTACATGTTTTGTTCACCATAACTGTACATCTAAGCTTGTATGGTGAGTAAAGGCACAAAGACATAGGACCTAACACAGTCAGCTGATGGCTGCCTCCCTCAAGGCCAGACACACTAATATTTCTCCTCCAACAATACTGTGTGGTGTTATTACGCTATATACACACATTATAAATAAATATCTACCTGTTTTATTCACCATACTTGTACAAATAAACTGGTATGGTGCCCAAAGACCATCGTGGTAACCAGTAAACAACACCGTCGTCTGCACGGTGGCGTCGTGCAGACGACGCCACCGCCCTCACCAAAATGGCGGCTCCAAACCTTCTCTTGCTGTTTATACCCTCTATACACACGTTATATATAAGTATCTACATTTGTGTTCACTATAGCGAACCACTAAGCTGGTATGCTGAGTGCAGTCAATAAAAGGTGGCCACACACAGTCAGAAAACATCGCCACCACCCTCCCTCCCACAGCATTACTCCTCCCTCCATGGCGCACAGCGCTAAATATCATCGCAATCCTGCTATTATCAGAACCCTGGTCACTTTTATCACAGTCAGGGGTCCTCTGTAATAATATCATCGCTACATAATAGCATGAACAAGTATATTTTGGCATTTTTAGGCGATGCTGTGGTCACAAGCTGAACAGCAGTGCTGTGAGCTCATGCTGCGTGCGTCAGGCTTGGTAGCTTACGCGATACTGAGGCCCCTAACACCCGGGAGTTTGGCCCACGATTTTTTTAAAAAATGGCGTCTGTTTACAAGAGCCCTGATGAAGGTGTGGTGAACCCCGTGTATCCGCGGGCCGTTTAAATCTTGCGTAGTACTCCAACACATCATATGACGTGAAGAGCAGTTGACTGGTAAAACGCCTAGCACGTCATATGATGTGATGCGCACTTTAAGGGTTAAGGAAGCCATTTACAACTGGGCTCAGTTTGGGATGAAGTTAACCCTTCAATTGCGCTCGCATCATATGATGCTTTGACTGACTTGCAGAAATTGCGCATCGCATCATATGATGCTTTGACTGACTTGCAGAAAATTGGCGCATCGCATCATATGATGCGTTGGAGTACTACGCAAAATTTAAACGGCCCGCGGATACACGGGGTCACCACACCTTCATCAGGGCTCTTGTAAACAGACGCCATTTTTTAAAAAAATCGTGGGCCAATCTCCCGGGTGTTAGGGGCCTCAGTATCGCGGTAAGCTACCAAGCCTGACGCACGCAGCATGAGCTCACAGCACTGCTGTTCAGCTTGTGACCACAGCATCGCCTAAAAATGCCATAATATACTTGTTCATGCTATTATGTAGCGATAATATTATTACAGAAGACCCCTGACTGTGATAAAACTGACCATGGGTCTGATAGTAAGAGGATTGTGATGATATTTAGCGCTGTGCTCTCCATGGAGGGAGAGTAATGCTGTGGGGAGGGAGGGTGGTGGCGTTGTTATCTGACTGTGTGTGGCACCTTTTATTGACTGCACTCACCATACCAGCTTAGCAGTTCGTTATGGTGAACACAAATGTAGCTACTTATAATATAAACGTGTGTATAGAGAGTATAAACAGCAAGAGTAGGAGGTTGGGAGCCGCCATTTTGGTGAGAGGAGCGTCGTCTGCAGGAATTATCGTGTTGTTTACTGGTGATCACGTCTTTGGGCACCATACCAGTTTACTTGTACAAGTTTGGTGAATAAAACCGGTAGATATTTATATATAATGTGTGTATATAGCGTAATAACACCACAAGCAGTAATTGTTGGAGGAGAAATCAGTGCGTGTGGGCCTTGAGGGCGGCAGCCATCAGCTGACTGTGNAACAACATGTAAGACCACCTAGAGGTGCCAGGTAGTTGGTGCACTACCAACAACATGTAAGACCACCTAGAGGTGCCAGGTAGTTGCTGCACTACCAACAACATGTAAGACCACCAGAGGTGCCAGGTAGTTGGTGCACTACCAACAACATGTAAGACCACCTAGAGGTGCCAGGTAGTTGCTGCACTACCAACAACAAGTAAGACCACCAGAGGTGCCAGGTAGTTGCTGCACTACCAACAACTGTAAGACCACCTAGAGGTGCCAGGTAGTTGGTGCACTACCAACAACATGTAAGACCACCTAGAGGTGCCAGGTAGTTGCTGCACTACCAACAACATGTAAGACCACTAGAGGTGCCAGGTAGTTGCTGCACTACCAACAACATGTAAGACCACCAGAGGTACCAGGTAGTTGGTGCACTACCAACAACATGTAAGACCACCAGAGGTACCAGGTAGTTGGTGCACTACCAACAACATGTAAGACCACCTAGAGGTGCCAGGTAGTTGCTGCACTACCAACAACATGTAAGACCACCTAGAGGTGCCAGGTAGTTGCTGCAGTACCAACAACATGTAAGACCACCTAGAGGTGCCAGGTAGTTGGTGCACTACCAACAACATGTAAGACCACCTAGAGGTGCCAGGTAGTTGCTGCACTACCAACAACATGTAAGACCACCTAGAGGTGCCAGGTAGTTGCTGCACTACCAACAACATGTAAGACCACCAGAGGTGCCAGGTAGTTGTGCACTACCAACAACATGTAAGACCACCTAGAGGTGCCAGGTAGTTGCTGCACTACCAACAACATGTAAGACCACCTAGAGGTGCCAGGTAGTTGCTGCACTACCAACAACATGTAAGACCACCAGAGGTGCCAGGTAGTTGCTGCACTACCAACAACATGTAAGACCACCTAGAGGTGCCAGGTAGTTGCTGCACTACCAACAACAAGTAAGACCACCTAGAGGTGCCTGGTAGTTGCTGCACTACCAACAACATGTAAGACCACCTAGAGGTACCAGGTAGTTGCTGCACTACCAACAACATGTAAGACCACCTAGAGGTGCCAGGTAGTTGCTGCACTACCAACAACATGTAAGACCACCTAGAGGGGCCAGGTAGTTGCTGCACTACCAACAACATGTAAGACCACCAGAGGTGCCAGGTAGTTGCTGCACTACCAACAACAAGTAAGACCACCAGAGGTGCCAGGTAGTTGGTGCACTACCAACAACAAGACCACCAGAGGTGCCAGGTAGTTGGTGCACTACCAACAACATGTAAGACCACCAGAGGTGCCAGGTAGTTGCTGCACTACCAACAACAGTAAGACCACCAGAGGTGCCAGGTAGTTGCTGCACTACCAACACATGTAAGACCACCAGAGGTGCCAGGTAGTTGCTGCACTACCAACAACAAGTAAGACCACCAGAGGTGCCAGGTAGTTGCTGCACTACCAACTGTGTGGCTCAGTTCCTGAACCCATTATGTGTCTCTGTAGCCCCTTCAACCACCTTCCCCCGGGATGGGTATGGGGTGCATAGTAAAGAAAGAAATTGAGTTGAGTTCTTACAGTAAACACGGGCATGAATAGCCCTTACATCTCACACCCCTCTTCGCACCCACCATATATAGCAGGGGACGGCCACACTTGCTTACTTACGGGCTATTCATGCCCGTGCCACATTTTGGGTAGCTTAATCTTCATCAATCACTCGGGGGTGTGACATCACTATGACGTCATAGCTATAATACTAGGGACAGGTTTTGGACCAAGCAATTCTGACGGCATTCAAAACCTACATTTCGTGCAAATTATTATAAATATAATAAAATGAATGTTTTAAAATGAGAATTATTGTTCAATTAATTGTGTACATATAATAACTTGAGGTAAAGCGGTATATAGTAAAGAGAATATAGGAACAGTAGATAATGCTTGAGAAATGAATATACAGCGGATGCTACTGCTTTCAAATGCCGCATTTGAGAAACAATATGTAAAAATTTAATAAAAACAAATGCTTTAAACAATATTAATTAATACATTTATTGTGTATTCATGATAAATAGAGGTAAAAATATATATAACGAAGAGAATAAGGAGAAAGTAGGTAGAGCAGTGTGAGGGAGGTATCCAGCAGACGCGGCGGCTTGGACAAACGTTCCCTCTCGCCGTCGTCGCCAAGTCACTCCGCTGACATATTTTCTCCGTATATCGTCCATCTTAACCGGCAAGCTGGCTACTATGGTGAGTAAGGGCTCCCCGGCCCCGCCATGACCCCCGCCACGCCGCCACCGCCTCTGTGACCCGCGGCGATGGCCGCTGCCGGAGATATTTGACGATAAATACCGGCGGTGGTTGCCGGGCTGGTTTGTTTACATGGGAGAAGGGCGGCGATGGCGGGCTTTTGGGCCGCGGGCTTATTTGGCGGTTTTTGTCGTCGACGGTGATGGTTCCGGCGGTTCTCCAGCGGTTCTTTACCGGGTTCTTTGTGGGAATCTTTAAATAACGGTGGATTTAGTCCTGCATCGCCATGGACGGACCGCGCGGGATTCAGTATGGCGGTTCGTGTGATTCCGTAATGTTAGGGTTACTGAGGCTGTTGTGGTCCTGGAGGTGGAGTGTGAGGGTTACTGAGGCTGTTGTGGTCCTGGAGGTGGAGTGTTAGGGTTACTGAGGCTGTTGTGGTCCTGGAGGTGGAGTGTTAGGGTTACTGAGGCTGTTGTGGTCCTGGAGGTGGAGTGTTAGGGTTACTGAGGCTGTTGTGGTCCTGGAGGTGGAGTGTTAGGGTTACTGAGGCTGTTGTGGTCCTGGAGGTGGAGTGTTAGGGTTACTGAGGCTGTTGTGGTCCTGGAGGTGGAGTGTTAGGGTTACTGAGGCTGTTGTGGACCTGGAGGTGGAGTGTTAGGGTTACTGAGGCTGTTGTGGTCCTGGAGGTGGAGTGTTAGGGTTACTGAGGCTGTTGTGGTCCTGGAGGTGGAGTGTTAGGGTTACTGAGGCTGTTGTGGTCCTGGAGGTGGAGTGTTAGGGTTACTGAGGCTGTTGTGGTCCTGGAGGTGGAGTGTTAGGGTTACTGAGGCTGTTGTGGTCCTGGAGGTGGAGTGTTAGGGTTACTGAGGCTGTTGTGGTCCTGGAGGTGGAGTGTTAGGGTTACTGAGGCTGTTGTGGACCTGGAGGTGGAGTGTTAGGGTTACTGAGGCTGTTGTGGTCCTGGAGGTGGAGTGTTAGGGTTACTGAGGCTGTTGTGGTCCTGGAGGTGGAGTGTTAGGGTTACTGAGGCTGTTGTGAACCTGGAGGTGGAGTGTTAGGGTTACTGAGGCTGTTGTGGTCCTGGAGGTGGAGTGTTAGGGTTACTGAGGCTGTTGTGGTCCTGGAGGTGGAGTGTTAGGGTTACTGAGGCTGTTGTGGTCCTGGAGGTGGAGTGTTAGGGTTACTGAGGCTGTTGTGGTCCTGGAGGTGGAGTGTTAGGGTTACTGAGGCTGTTGTGGTCCTGGAGGTGGAGTGTTAGGGTTACTGAGGCTGTTGTGGTCCTGGAGGTGGAGTGTTAGGGTTACTGAGGCTGTTGTGGTCCTGGAGGTGGAGTGTTAGGGTGTCCGAGGCTCCCGGGTGCTCGTGGAGTGGCTACCATGAGCCACACACCTGCGTCAAGCTCGTCCTGATGGATGCCAGGCTTGAAGTAAGTTTTGTTTAAATTGGCTACATTTAGTTGTCATTCGTGTTCGTTTTAGGTTTAGAGTTGTGGGTTAGAGGTCACTGCATGAGGCAGTTTACATATACACATTACAGTACCGATATGTAAGTGACCCCTTGATAGTGTGCTGACCGTGGTTCACTATTTCTCTATAGAACATATAAGATAGGATATATATGCAGTACAGTATATAATTTTATGGACAAAATGACCTTTAATCTCTAGGTTGAAAATGGGGTTTCGTCAAATAATCACACGTTAGATGATCTGACTAATCTCGGCTAATCTTACTGATAATGGTGTATATATATTGTTTGTTAGGCTCGGGTGGGTTAGCTTAAATTGGGTGAAGTTGGGTACGTTTTAAAATCTGTAACATTCTTGTGCGATGTGACCTATCCTGGAAAAATTGTAATTTGACTTGAAACTGGTATTGGTTATCAGTTGTATCAAGTAGAAAGTACTTGTGTAATTATTTGCTTGAGTTAATTAAAATCGATGCATGAATTTTCACAATGTGATGATTGTTCTAGGTTGAACACACTGCATTTTGAAGTGTCTAATTTAGACTGATTTTGCATAATGATAAGCATATGAACTTAGACAATCCTGCCTACCCTATGGAAGCTGCATTCAATAACGTTCATATTTAAATGCTTAAGGTGTAACTACTCATTGTTTACTACTCATGTGTTGTATAACTTATGTAGCTTATAAAAAAGTTATATAATTAGTGTCATCATAGTTAAAAATCACATTAGTTTATTGCAGTTTTTGGTAAACTAGTTGCATGTTTATTGCATGATTGGTATATTCTATACAGCTAGTTAAGCACTAATTCAATGTAACATAATGGGATACAAGTGACAGACTGTTTGCCAACTGATTTTAAAACCTCCCTCACCTATGCCCACCGAGCCTAACATGGCCAGACCTAAGCCCAATACATCCTAACCCAGCAACTTTCATTATACTTATTAATTTGTATGAACAAAGTAAGACACAAATAAGTGAATATATATAGTTTGACTGGGTGGAGGCACTGTGGAAGGTTGCCTGGTGGCTGTGCCCGCTGCCCGACTTTGTTGACACTTCCTCTGATGTTTCCCTGATTGTTTATCGCGTGTTTCTCCTTATTTACAAGAATGTGTGTTGAATGACTTGATAAATCACATAATTCATATAACACATGATAATGTTTCAATTGATTGATTTACCTCCATTGCCACCAGTATAGAGTAGTGTGAAGAGCATATAAACATAATACACAATGATGTTGAGCAACAACGTATGGCGTAATTTGGGTACAATAAGGGGGAGAGTATAGATTGAAACTTGACGTAAGCCTGTGCCGCCCACAGTTGATAATTGTCATGTGACGATAACCTCGTTCACCTAGTAACGTAACCACGAAATGAGAGCAGGAATTTATTCAAGGGTCAAGGTAAACTTCATTACAGCCATATACTGTAGACCTATTATGTCCTGTATGTATGCCATGTATGCCTCATACATGTACCATGGTGGACCTGGTGGTCCTGGTGTATGAATGCATGTCCTGCATGTCCATGCATGTCCTGGTGGACCAAACTCTCACAAGTCGAGCCTGGCCTCGGGCCGGGCTTCGGGAGTAGAAGAACTCCCAGAACCCCATCAAGCAGGTTTAACACCCAGACAATAATTGTGTAAATTGTCATATGGGGCTAACTGCATTACCCCAGGCATCAACATATGACGATGACCACTGTCTTAAGGTTAAGAAATAGTTGGTGTGATACAGTAATGATTGTTGATCATTTAAAACAATTGTACTTTTGAGATTTTCATTTTATTGTCAAATAAGACAAAAATTAGATAGCACATAACTTGAAAAGTCAATGATTTGCTCAACTCGACTGCTTTATTTCACTTATTATAAAATAAACTTATTTGATAACACAAGTGGAACATAAGCTTATTATAAAATAAGCTTATGTTCCACGTTATAGGTACAGTATATGAATAGGTACATATGGTATAACTTGTGCATGAAATGTTCATATGAACAGCTATTTGGTTTTGAACATAAGTGATGCAACCTGTGGGGTATAATGTTATCTGGGAACAATGGAATGCAAATATTTACATGTACTGACAATTTTTTTGTGCTATCAGCCAGAGGTATTTTTTTTATGGTCTAATGAATCTAAACTTACTTTTCAGACATTTTCGAAGAATAATAAAATGCTGGGCCACATAGGTTATCGGATGAAGGTAACCATGCAGGACAGTCGAACGTTCATAGGGATATTTAAAGGTGAGTACGGTTGGTTATTCCCAGTTCTTTAAAAATATTAGAAAGTTTTTTTTTTTTAAGAATAATGTATAGGGTACATGAAATGACCGTGGCTCACGTCAACAACACTGCCTTGACTGATAATGTTTCACGCTGCTCCAACATAGTGTGGCACTTAACTGTCTGCTTCACTTTTAATCTTTCAATATATGTGTTGTATAACTTATGTAGCTTCCGGGGATCAACAGGCTCATGGCCCAGACTGGCCAGGCCTCCCTGTTGGTTGTCTCGTCAACCTGGTTGACGAGACAACCTTGGTTGGACACAGCTGCACGTAGCCTGACGTATGAATCACAGCCTGGTTGATCAGGTATTCTTTGGAGGTGTATGTCGAGTTCTCTCTCGAACGCTGTGAGAGGCTGGCCAGTTATGCTCCTTATGTGTAGTGGGATTGTGTTGAAGTCTTGGGCCCTTGATATTGATAGTTCTTCCTCAGCGTACCTATCGCACCTCTGCTATTCAACGGGGATGTTTAGCACATCCTGCCATGCCTACTGGTCTTGTGTGATGTGTGTGTTCAAATTTGGAACCAATCCCACTAATATCTTTCACGTGTAGATTATTATGCACTTCTCGCCTGCGCTCTAGAAAATACCGATTTAAAACTTCTAAATGTCACAATAATTAAGATGACTACTGGAGCGAATTCTAGCGGTAAAAGGTCCTTGCACTCTCTCTAGGTCAGCAATTTCTCCAGCTCTGAATGGGGCTGTTAGTGCAACCATATTCCACCCTAGAGAGCACAAGTGTCTTAAAAAGTACCATCATTGATATGGCATCCCCTGTTTGGAAGGTCCTTGTTATCCAACCTGTCATTTTTCTTGCAGTCGTGACAGCTACTTTATGGTGTTCTGCAAAGGTATGGTCTTCTGACACGCTTACTCCTAGATTCTTTACATTGCTTTCGTTCTATAATGTGATTTGAATACATTTTATATATGGTTTCTGTTTAAAAAAAATCATTTATTCTATAGTGCAGGAGCTGGAACTTACTTTCATTAAACATTGTATTATTATCTGTGCCCCATTGAAAGGCCCGATTTACATCCGATTGGAGGTTTACCGTGTCCTCTATATTGTCTACTCATGAAAATCATGCATGTATGTCATCATACATGTCACACCTCGCATGTCATTGCGAATGATATAGTGCTGTAGTTTGTATCCTTGTCTGTCTGATATTAGGGTGAGAAACAGTACCAGAGCAAATACAGTACTTTTGGGGGATCAGATGAGGGTGTCTGTGATGTACATGCTGACCCCACCCTGTAGCCTGTGTTTGCTGTCACATCTGAAAAGATTGTACTCCTGTATCCATATTTCACTGTCATAATAGTTATTAGCTTCAGTTAAAGCTGCAAACATTGCATTTACCTCATTTAAAATGACAGTTATAAAGTGGGGCTTTGTGTTGTTTTGATACCTTGTATGATAGTAAATATGAAAGATGTGGCATTTGTGGAAGTGACGGGTATTGTACTTTGTGTTAGTATCTGTGGTTCTGGTAAGACTGCCTCATTATCTGTGTCCTGTACCATCAAACTGACCGAGTTGATGGTACAGTTTGGACAGTTCTCGACATTCTTCTTCTCTTTCTCTTACTTTAAAATCCCTTGGGTATGTATGGGTGTTGCTGTATTTACAATGGCGTTCTTCTGATTTTATTCTCTTTGTTCCTTTGATATAAAAATCTGGGCATTGTTAATAAAACACTCCTTTTTGGTTAGCCAATTTTACACAGTTTTGGGGTGGAAGTATTTGCAGTTATCAGAGCAACACTTTTCTGGATTTAGGATACAGTGGTACCTCGGTTTAAGAGTTTAATTGGTTCCTGGAGATGCCTCGTATTCCGAAAACTCGTATTCTGAAGCGAATTTCCCCATAAGAAATAATGGGAAATGAATTAATCCGTTCCTGACTACCCCAGAAACCCCATATCAAACTAAATTTTTATACCTAATTCATCTAAATAAACCTACAAAACTATGTTCAAGTTATTACTTACCTTGCTGATGAATGCTGTAGGCGTATGGAAGATGGTGAGGAGAGGGGAGGAGGAGAGGAGTTACTGTTTGGAAGGGGAGTCCCCTTCCATTATCACATCAGGCAATGAGGACCTTTCAGGTGTGCACTCCCTGGGACGTTTTATCTGAGTGCCACTAGGTCCTGGCTGAGGCTCACTGCTCGATTTTCTCACCAGATATCTGTCCATGGAAGCTTGCTTTTCCCTTCTTCGCAAGCTCTCTCTGTAGTAAGGCAACACATTGTCATTGAAAAGATTAAGGCAACGGCCTACTACAGCTTTCTCTGGGTGAGTCTTTTCAACAATTGTTTGAATCTCTTCCCACATCTGACACACCTTCTTCAATACTGCAGAAGGGACATCCGCTGTGCCTCATCCTCCTCCACTGAAGAATCTTCATCTGCGTTGTCTTGCTGTTCCTGTTGAAGGGCTTGGAGTTCTTCGGTGGTCAGTTCTTCGTTGTGTTCTTCCACCAACTCCTCACATCATCACTATCCAATTCCAAGCCCATTTGCTGGCCTAGAGTAACAATTTCCTCAACAATAGGCGCATCATTTATAGGCTCAAACCCCTCAAAGTCTAATTCTCTCACACATTCAGGCCACAATTTTCTCCAGCCAGAGATCAGGGTTCTTTGAGTCAGTTCTTGCCAGGCTTTGTCAACGAGTTTTAAAGCACTACAAATGTTAAAATGGTCTTTCCAGAACTCTTTGAGGGTGAGGTTTGTGGCTTCAGTCACTTCAAAACATTTTCGGAAAAGTGCCCTTTCATAAAGTTTCTTAAAATTCGCTATGATTTTCTGGTCCATAGGCTGAATTAAAGAAGTGGTGTTAGGAGGAAGGAATTTAACTGTGAGGAATTTATTGTATCGGGCAACACATCATCTTGCAAGCCTCGAGGATGAGCAGGAGCATTGTCGAGGAGAAGCACGGCTTTGAGTGGCAAATGTTTCTCCTGCAGATATTTTTCTATGGTAGGGCACAGCACTTCATTCACCCACTCCGAAAAAATAAGCCTAGTCACCCATGCTTTTTTATTAGACCTCCACATCACACACAATGGGTTTTCTGCACTTTATACTGTTTGAAAACCCTTGGATTTTCAGAATGATACACTAGTAAGGGTTAATTTTCAAATCGCCACTCGCATTTGAACACAACATAAGCGTAAAACTATCTTTCATAGGCTTGTGTCCGGGCAAGGATTTTTCCTCCTTGGTAATGTATGTCCTCTTAGGCATTCTTTTCCAAACAGTCCTGTTTCGTCACAATTAAACACTTGTTGCGGTAGGTATCCCTCAGCCTCTGCAAACTCTTTAAATTCCTCAATAAATCGTCCAGCGGCTGGTTTGTCTGCGCTGGCTGGCCTCCCCA
>WNGS01004946.1:35213946-35225502 GCA_020271785.1 Procambarus virginalis
TACAGTGGTACCTCGGTTTAAGAGTTTAATTGGTTCCTGGAGACGCCTCGTATTCCGAAAACTCGTATTCTGAAGCGAATTTCCCATAAGAAATAATGGGAAATGAATTAATCCGTTCCTGACTACCCCAGAAACCCCATATCAAACTAAATTTTTATACCTAATTCATCTAAATAAACCTACAAAACTATGTTCAAGTTATTACTTACCTTGCTGATGAATGCTGTAGGCGTATGGAAGATGGTGAGGAGAGGGGAGGAGGAGAGGAGTTACTGTTTGGAAGGGGAGTCCCCTTCCATTATCACATCAGGCAATGAGGACCTTTCAGGTGTGCACTCCCTGGGACGTTTTATCTGAGTGCCACTAGGTCCTGGCTGAGGCTCACTGCTCGATTTTCTCACCAGATATCTGTCCATGGAAGCTTGCTTTTCCCTTCTTCGCAAGCTCTCTCTGTAGTAAGGCAACACATTGTCATTGAAAAGATTAAGGCAACGGCCTACTACAGCTTTCTCTGGGTGAGTCTTTTCAACAATTGTTTGAATCTCTTCCCACATCTGACACACCTTCTTCAATACTGCAGAAGGGACATCCGCTGCTGCCTCCTCCTCCTCCACTGAAGAATCTTCATCTGCGTTGTCTTGCTGTTCCTGTTGAAGGGCTTGGAGTTCTTCGGTGGTCAGTTCTTCGTTGTGTTCTTCCACCAACTCCTCCACATCATCACTATCCAATTCCAAGCCCATTTGCTGGCCTAGAGTAACAATTTCCTCAACAATAGGCGCATCATTTATAGGCTCAAACCCCTCAAAGTCTAATTCTCTCACACATTCAGGCCACAATTTTCTCCAGCCAGAGATCAGGGTTCTTTGAGTCAGTTCTTGCCAGGCTTTGTCAACGAGTTTTAAAGCACTACAAATGTTAAAATGGTCTTTCCAGAACTCTTTGAGGGTGAGGTTTGTGGCTTCAGTCACTTCAAAACATTTTCGGAAAAGTGCCCTTTCATAAAGTTTCTTAAAATTCGCTATGATTTTCTGGTCCATAGGCTGAATTAAAGAAGTGGTGTTAGGAGGAAGGAATTTAACTGTGAGGAATTTATTGTATCGGGGCAACACATCATCTTGCAAGCCTCGAGGATGAGCAGGAGCATTGTCGAGGAGAAGCACGGCTTTGAGTGGCAAATGTTTCTCCTGCAGATATTTTTCTATGGTAGGGCACAGCACTTCATTCACCCACTCCGAAAAAATAAGCCTAGTCACCCATGCTTTTTTATTAGACCTCCACATCACACACAAATGGGTTTTCTGCACTTTATACTGTTTGAAAACCCTTGGATTTTCAGAATGATACACTAGTAAGGGTTTAATTTTCAAATCGCCACTCGCATTTGAACACAACATAAGCGTAAACCTATCTTTCATAGGCTTGTGTCCGGGCAAGGATTTTTCCTCCTTGGTAATGTATGTCCTCTTAGGCATTCTTTTCCAAAACAGTCCTGTTTCGTCACAATTAAACACTTGTTGCGGTAGGTATCCCTCAGCCTCTGCAAACTCTTTAAATTCCTCAATAAATCGTCCAGCGGCTGGTTTGTCTGCGCTGGCTGCCTCCCCATGCCTTGTAACACTATGGATACCACTCCTCCTCCTAAATTTTTCAAACCAGCCCCTGCTTGCCTTAAACTCTTTCGTCTCTGCATCACTCGTTCCAGGGGTTTTCTTTAGAAGGTCTTCGTGCAATACCCTGGCTTTCTCACAAATAATGGCCTCCGAAACACTATCTCCCCTTAACTCCTTGTCGTGTATCCAAATTAATAACAACTTTTCCACTTCTTCAAGTATTTGTGGTCTTTGTTTCGTTATTGTTCTTACTCCTTTTGCCACTTTAGCACTCATAATCTCATTTTTCTTCTTAAGTATAGTGCATATTGTTGATGTGGCTTTGTTGTACTGCCTACAAAGTTCAATAACACGTGTACCGTTCTCATGCTTCCGAATTATCTCTTGTTTCTCCTCTATTGTCATCCTCACATGGGTTTCTGGCCTTTATCCTTACCACTGGCTTTCTTGGGACTCATGGTGAGATATATAATAACAAATTGTATAGTCAAATCACCAAAAATCCAACAATACACTGAAAATCCACGCGAAGAATTGATGAGAGGTAGTCACTGAGCGCGAGACAATGGTAAACTGAGGGGCGGACGGGCGGAGGGGCGACGATCGCCCAGCCACCACGCGGCCACCACGCGCTAGGTCAGCCTGGACGCGTATCAACAAACTCGTGTCCCGAGGTAACCCTCGCATTCCGAGACACATTTTCCGAGGAAATCCTGCTCGTATTCCGAAAAACTCGTATTCAGGGACACTCGTATTCCGAGGTACCACTGTATTTCTGCAGTTTCTTGGATGGTATATTTGCATGTTCCATTTGTTCTTTCTAACAACCCATATATACACATTATGCATAATATCGTCAAGTTCCATGGTCATGCTTAGTTTGTTTGCCATGGTTTATCGCCACTATACTGTGTTGGCCCTTTGCTGATAGATGTAGGAGGGGATCCTGCCGATTTCTGTTATTGCTCGCTCACTTCCTTTTGTGTTGCGTCTGGTAGTCTGTCTGTCGGTCTATGCTTGCATTTTGTTCATTAGTGCTCTCTACCGCTGTTTTTGTTTTGTAGTCCATCCGTGTCGCCACATACCTGGACTGCCAGTACTTCCCGTTTGCATTTCTTTGCAATTTCTGAGCATGCAGTAATAAAGTGCTGTCTATACTCTTCAGAGGAAATATTTGTCAACAAATTTGCTATTTTCAAAAAGTGGTTATTTTCCTCATAGTGCAAATTCAGTATAACGAGGTAATAGCCATTCCTTTTTTCTGGTAGTTTGGCACATTTTGTGTGTGCAACTGCATTACACAATTGACAATTTATATAGCTGGATGCTCTACATTTTTTGTTACATTTCGTACAAGACACGGCTGTGGCCTTTGTTGTTTATTTGAACAGCGGGATAGATATTATTGTTGGTATCAGTGCTATGATGGCATTTGTAGGGAGCTTAATGTTGTAGTCTTAAACTTTAATAATAATATCCTCCCTTGGTAAAACCTTGATGGCTGGGCTGGTAGCGACCTGACTGTACCTGCTGGCTGCACTTTTATCTGAGGTAACTTTGGAGGGTAGAGGCAGGTAGCCTCTACCCTCCACACTCTTCACTCTCACCATGTGCTTCTACTCTTGCTTTCAAAAAATACTATTTATGGGTTGTTTCTTGCTTCTATTGCTTTCAGTGCGATTGTCAGACATTCATTCACTGTTGTGCACTTTTTCTCTGCGATGTTGCTTGTTTAACCCCTAGGGAGGTGAACTGGTACAAGTTTCCTAAATTGCGGAAGGTGTGTCTTTAATGTTTTATCCTGTCATTTCGATGCAAATGGTCATTTTTCTGACCCATTACATCTGTCATTTTGTTGTAATGGTAGATGTTGCTCTCATAGTGGCCATGCTGTTTTCAATTCAATACCCGCTGATCAGCTACGTAATTAATGCTTTAATAAATATTAACGTTTTGACAGTCCAGGCTCTTGAGTTCCTGACTGTTAATGTTCTGTAGAAAGTTCGTGACTGTAAAAGGTCTCGAAAGACTGTTCCAGGCTTCCCGGGCTGTTCAGTGTTACGAAAAATGTTTATAATCATTTAATGTTTTCAGAGTTACTTGTTGGTCCTCTTCACACGCTCCCAACTGTAAACATAGTGGGCTCAGCAGGTACCCCTCACATGCTAAGAATGTTTCCAATAATTTTCCATTTTCTTAGATATTTGTTTGATTTAATTATAACCATAAATTTGGTGTCAAAACGTACTAATTAATTTTCTAGAGCAGCCTTTCTCAACTGGAATTCTGCAGATCTCCAAGGTAGCTAGGTGTTCCACAAGATATGGTGATAAATAGGCTAATTCTAATCATATGCAAATGTATTTTTTATTAAATTTTATTAAATTTTTGTTTAATTTTTCTTATTTAACCAGGATGTTAGTTCAATGACAAATTGTCTCCTTTCAGGTGACAATGAAATTCACGTTTTTATTTAAAATGACCCGAACTATTACAAAGGTTGGGAACACTTCTCTAGAGAATAGATGCAGAAACAAACGTGTATTTACAATAGACTATACGTAACAGTGATGAATATTCAAATGTTTATGAATGGGAATTTAATGGTGCATTTTAGTGCCATCAGTGTTTACTGTCGGAATACGAATGACACATTTTAGTGCCATCAGAGCGTGAAAGTCAGACATGCAATATTTCTTTCAAGTACGTGACTCGAGATGTAAAAGTTTTCTTGTATATTGTATGTTAAATTTGTTCTCATTTGCCCGTTAGTTATTCAGCTTAGTATAGATTTAAATTTTTTTCCAGCATTTGATAAACACATGAATGTCATCCTCGCGGATTGTGAGGAGTTCCGGTGTGTTCGAGGAAAAAAGAACAAAGAAGAAAAGCAGGAGAAGCGGACTATGGGATTGCTTTTACTGCGAGGTGAAACCATCGTTACCATGACCTTGGAGGGTCCTCCGCCTACGGAGGTATATATATGTGGTTTCTCTCCGTCATCAGTTTCCATTTGAAAGGCTAATTAATTTTTGGGGCATTATGAGTACAGTAGTTCAGGTGTGTGTGTGTGTTGGTGTTTACGAGGTTTAAGTGTGGCCTTATATATTGAATCTTACCGCTTTGTTGAAATGTCTTGATTGTCCAGGGCAGACCTAAACATAGTGACTTTTCGTGTCTTTGGGGTTTGGGCATTTGATGTTCATGAGGTGCAATGGAACCAAAGTCTTTTTATTTAAAATTAGTAGTAAACATTGGAAATTTAGGTTTGTGCATTCTTATCAAATGGCTATTAAAATAATATCGTTTAATCGCAAACAGGATGGCCCGCGTGTTAATCTGCCTGGAGCTTCCCCCGGGCCTGGTGTGGGTCGCCCTGCCGGCCGAGGGATGCCAGGAACCGGAGGCGGCGGCCTGCAAGGCCCAGTGCGGGGAGTGGGCGGCCCATCACAACAGATGATGCAGCCAGCAGCTCGGGCTGGACCCCAGTTGAACGTGCCCCCCAGAGGAGGACCCCCAGGCAGCATGCCCCCACACATGATGGGAGGTATGCCCCCACACATGGGTCGAGGAGGGCCCATGGCTCCCCCAGGCAGCTCCATGATGAGAGGAGGTATGAACACTTTAACCTGTTAAATATTTTTATTTTAATCGCTGATTAGGGTTCCACCTGAAGTTTAACAACAACTTAGAATGCTAAGTTTTAAATTTAAATAAATTTAAATTTGGTAAAAAAAAAAAGTTGTTAATTTTGTTAATTTCTCTGCTGATCTCTTCCTTGTGTATGTGGTTCTTGTATTGCCAAAATGTCTGTTTTCAAAAGCCTATGAAGAATCAGTATTTTCCAGTTAAGGTCCATTCATGTTTATCATAAATTAATTTGAATACAGTTTGATAGTGTGGCACTTTACATTTCTTTATAAATATTGAAAACTGCACACCCTGTATAGCACACAGACAGCCACGGCACTCTGCCACTGTGTGATGCAGACAGCCACGGCACTCTGCCACTGTGTGATGCAGACAGCCACGGCACACTGCCACTGTGTGATGCAGACAGCCACGGCACACTGCCACTGTGTGATGCAGACAGCCACGGCACTCTGCCACTGTGATGCAGACAGCCACGGCACTCTGCCACTGTGATGCAGACAGCCACGGCACACTGCCACTGTGTGATGCAGACAGCCACGGCACACTGCCACTGTGTGATGCAGACAGCCACGGCACACTGCCACTGTGTGATGCAGACAGCCACGGCACTCTGCCACTGTGATGCAGACAGCCACGGCACACTGCCACTGTGTGATGCAGACAGCCACGGCACTCTGCCACTGTGTGATGCAGACAGCCACGGCACACTGCCACTGTGTGATGCAGACAGCCACGGCACTCTGCCACTGTGATGCAGACAGCCACGGCACTCTGCCACTGTGATGCAGACAGCCACGGCACACTGCCACTGTGTGATGCAGACAGCCACGGCACTCTGCCACTGTGATGCAGACAGCCACGGCACACTGCCACTGTGATGCAGACAGCCACGGCACTCTGCCACTGTGATGCAGACAGCCACACTCTGCCACTGTGTGATGCAGACAGCCACGGCACTCTGCCACTGTGTGATGCAGACAGCCACGGCACACTGCCACTGTGTGATGCAGACAGCCACGGCACACTGCCACTGTGTGACAGACAGCCACGGCACTCTGCCACTGTGATGCAGACAGCCACGGCACTCTGCCACTGTGATGCAGACAGCCACGGCACTGCCACTGTGATGCAGACAGCCACGGCACACTGCCACTGTGTGATGCAGACAGCCACGGCACACTGCCACTGTGATGCAGACAGCCACGGCACTCTGCCACTGTGATGCAGACAGCCACGGCACACTGCCACTGTGTGATGCAGACAGCCACGGCACTCTGCCACTGTGTGATGCAGACAGCCACGGCACACTGCCACTGTGTGATGCAGACAGCCACGGCACTCTGCCACTGTGATGCAGACAGCCACGGCACTCTGCCACTGTGATGCAGACAGCCACGGCACTCTGCCACTGTGTGATGCAGACAGCCACGGCACTCTGCCACTGTGATGCAGACAGCCACGGCACACTGCCACTGTGATGCAGACAGCCACGGCACTCTGCCACTGTGATGCAGACAGCCACGGCACTCTGCCACTGTGATGCAGACAGCCACGGCACTCTGCCACTGTGATGCAGACAGCCACGGCACTCTGCCACTGTGATGCAGACAGCCACGGCACACTGCCACTGTGATGCAGACAGCCACGGCACTGCCACTGTGTGATGCAGACAGCCACGGCACTCTGCCACTGTGTGATGCAGACAGCCACGGCACTCTGCCACTGTGTGATGCAGACAGCCACGGCACTCTGCCACTGTGATGCAGACAGCCACGGCACACTGCCACTGTGATGCAGACAGCCACGGCACACTGCCACTGTGTGATGCAGACAGCCACGGCACTGCCACTGTGTGATGCAGACAGCCACGGCACTCTGCCACTGTGTGATGCAGACAGCCACGGCACACTGCCACTGTGATGCAGACAGCCACGGCACACTGCCACTGTGTGATGCAGACAGCCACGGCACACTGCCACTGTGTGATGCAGACAGCCACGGCACACTGCCACTGTGATGCAGACAGCCACGGCACACTGCCACTGTGATGCAGACAGCCACGGCACACTGCCACTGTGTGATGCAGACAGCCACGGCACTGCCACTGTGTGATGCAGACAGCCACGGCACTCTGCCACTGTGTGATGCAGACAGCCACGGCACTCTGCCACTGTGTGATACACACAGCCACTGTGATGCAGACAGCCACGGCACTCTGCCACTGTGATGCAGACAGCCACGGCACTCTGCCACTGTGTGATGCAGACAGCCACGGCACTCTGCCACTGTGTGATACACACAGCCACGGCACTCTGCCACTGTGATGCAGACAGCCACTGCATTCTGCCACTGTGATGCAGACAGCCACGGCACACTGCCACTGTGATGCAGACAGCCACGGCACACTGCCACTGTGATGCAGACAGCCACGGCACTGCCACTGTGATGCAGACAGCCACGGCACTCTGCCACTGTGTGATGCAGACAGCCACGGCACTCTGCCACTGTGTGATACACACAGCCACGGCGCTCTGCCACTGTGGTGCAGACAGCCATGGCACTGCCACTGTGATGCAGACAGCCACGGCACTCTGCCACTGTGATGCAGACAGCCACGGCACTCTGCCACTGTGATGCAGACAGCCACGGCACTCTGCCACTGTGTGATGCAGACAGCCACGGCACACTGCCACTGTGATGCAGACAGCCACGGCACTCTGCCACTGTGATGCAGACAGCCACGGCACACTGCCACTGTGTGATGCAGACAGCCATGGCACACTGCCACTGTGTGATGCAGACAGCCATGGCACACTGCGACTGTGATGCAGACAGCCACGGCACTGCCACTGTGTGATGCAGACAGCCACGGCACTCTGCCACTGTGATGCAGACAGCCACGGCACTCTGCCACTGTGTGATGCAGACAGCCACGGCACACTGCCACTGTGTGATGCAGACAGCCACGGCACACTGCCACTGTGTGATGCAGACAGCCACGGCACCCTGCCACTGTGATGCAGACAGCCACGGCACTCTGCCACTGTGATGCAGACAGCCACGGCACTCTGCCACTGTGATGCAGACAGCCACGGCACTCTGCCACTGTGATGCAGACAGCCACGGCACACTGCCACTGTGTGATGCAGACAGCCATGGCACACTGCCACTGTGATGCAGACAGCCACGGCACACTGCCACTGTGTGATGCAGACAGCCATGGCACACTGCCACTGTGTGATGCAGACAGCCACGGCACACTGCCACTGTGTGATGCAGACAGCCACGGCACACTGCCACTGTGTGATGCAGACAGCCACGGCACCCTGCCACTGTGATGCAGACAGCCACGGCACTCTGCCACTGTGATGCAGACAGCCACGGCACACTGCCACTGTGATGCAGACAGCCACGGCACACTGCCACTGTGATGCAGACAGCCACGGCACCCTGCCACTGTGATGCAGACAGCCACGGCACTGCCACTGTGATGCAGACAGCCACGGCACACTGCCACTGTGATGCAGACAGCCACGGCACACTGCCACTGTGATGCAGACAGCCACGGCACTCTGCCACTGTGATGCAGACAGCCACGGCACACTGCCACTGTGTGATGCAGACAGCCACGGCACACTGCCACTGTGTGATGCAGACAGCCACGGCACTCTGCCACTGTGTGATGCAGACAGCCACGGCACTGCCACTGTGTGATGCAGACAGCCACGGCACACTGCCACTGTGTGATGCAGACAGCCACGGCACTGCCACTGTGATGCAGACAGCCACGGCACACTGCCACTGTGATGCAGACAGCCACGGCACTGCCACTGTGTGATGCAGACAGCCACGGCACCCTGCCACTGTGATGCAGACAGCCACGGCACTCTGCCACTGTGATGCAGACAGCCACGGCACACTGCCACTGTGTGATGCAGACAGCCACGGCACACTGCCACCGTGATGCAGACAGCCACGGCACACTGCCACTGTGATGCAGACAGCCACGGCACACTGCCACCGTGATGCAGACAGCCACGGCACACTGCCACTGTGTGATGCAGACAGCCACGGCACACTGCCACTGTGATGCAGACAGCCGCGGCACACTGCCACTGTGATGCAGACAGCCGCGGCACACTGCCACTGTGATGCAGACAGCCACGGCACACTGCTACTGTGTGATGCAGACGACCCTTAGACTATGTACCTATTATAACCTATCAACCGTTTAGGGGTTGGGGTAAGGGAATTAATTTAAGCAAAAATTATTCCTTGTAATAGTTTATTTCCCCTGTTATGGGGGGGGGGTATAAAAAATTGTATGTGACAGTTTGGCCATGATGGAGCTGAGGAACTTTGGCAATTTATGGGTGTATCTACATTTTTGTACACCATAACAAACCCCCCTAAGCCTTTCTGGTGGGCCCAAACACAGCATGGTGTCAACACACTAGCCGACGACACCACTCTTGCCACCATGCCTCCAATGCAATACACTATCACTAACTGTAGGCAAAATGTTAAAAATTTTCTTAGAATGCTGGTCACTAAATCCTGAATATAGATCATTTTGCACAGGTTTATTTTCTAACGAAGCATGAGGTCGTTTCATGATTCGTAGATGCGCCAAACAACGGCAGTGTGTTGTAGCTGTCTGCATCACACGGTGGCAGTGCCGTAGCTGTTTGCATCACACAAGTGGCGGTGTGCTGTACACACTGCACACAGTGTGTAAAGAGTTTTCAATATTTATAAAGAAATGAAAGATGCCAGTAGCACAGGCGCTCAATATAGTGTGGAGGAAGAGCTTGGACACGGGGGAGATGCCAGAGTGCTGAAAGCAGCAGACATTGCCCCTCTACACAATTGATGGAGCAAAGCATTGGCAAGAATTATAGACCAGTTGCACTATGTCCCACATAATAAAAGTATTTGAGAGAGTGATCAGGAGTCACGTCACCGTGATAGCACACAAAATGAAGTCAATGGGAATAACCAGTAAAGTAGGATGCTGGATACTCAATTTTCTGTTGAATAGAAAGAGTAACAGTTAACCATATAAAATAGTCCAAGCGCAGGTAAAAGCTCTGTACCTCAGGCCTTGCGTCGCTGCTTTTCCTCATTCTCATGTCAGATATAAACAAATATACAAGTCACAGCTTTGTATCATTCTTTGCAGATGACAAAAATCCGCATGAAATTACCTTTGCTGAAACCTTAAAATACTTCAAGCAGATGTAATAAAGTTTTGACGGGGCAACAGAAAATAACATAATGTTTAACAGTGATCAATTCCAGGTACTCAGGGTTTGGTAAAAATGAGGACTTTAAACATAATACAGGGTACAAAAACACAATTAAATCTGCTCATAGTAGGAAAGCAGCATGTAAAGGATTTGGGAATGATGTCTGAGACCTAATGGTTAGGGAGCTAACCAAGCAAATATTGCGTCAGTCAGAAAAATGATAAGATGGATAAAGAGAACATTCAAATCCAGGGATCCCATCACAATGGTTGTACTGTACAAATCACTTGTACTGTCCTGGTTTGAGTACTGCTTATTATCACTTCTCCCTTATAAAGCGGGATAGATTGCTGAAATGGAGGGAATTACAGAGAACATATATGGCATACATAGACCCATAAAGTGCCTTGCACCTTAATTATTGGGGTCGTCTCAAAGCTCTCCAAAATATCTCACTAGAAAGAGATGAGAGAGATGTCAAATAATATACACACGGAAATACTGGAGGGCCAGGTCCCAAATCTACACAGTAAAATAACAACATACTGGAGTGAACGACTGGAAGAAAAAATGCAGAATAGAATCAGTGAAGAGCAGGGTGCTAAGGCACAATCAGAGAACACTGTATAAACATCAGAGGTCCACGGTTGTTCAATATCCTCCCAACGAGTATAAAAAATATTGCCGGAACAACTGTGGATATCTTCAAGCATAAACTATATAATTTTCTGCAAGGAGTGCCGGACCAACCGGGCTGTGGTGGATATGTGGGCCTGCGGCCACTCCAAGCAACAGCCTAGTGGACCAAGCTCTCACAAAACCTGGCCTTGGACCAGGCTTGGGGAGTTGAAGAATTCCCAGAAACCATCAAGAAGTGCCGTGGCAGAGTGCTGTATGTATCTGCATGACTGTGGCAGAGTGCAGTGGGTATCTGTGGCACACCATGGCAGTGTCCATCGGCATCACACACGGTGGCAGAGTGCTGTGGGGTGTCTGCATCATGCGCTGTGAACACTAATAAACAGTATTTTGTTCACTGATAT
>WNGS01004946.1:35225602-35250538 GCA_020271785.1 Procambarus virginalis
TTTCCTCATTCTCATGTCATATATAAACAATACAAGTCACAGCTTTGTATCATTCTTTGCAGATGACAAAAATCAGCATGAAAATTACCTTTGCTGAAGACCTTAAAATACTTCAAGCAGATGTTTATAAAGTTTTTGACGGGGCAACAGAAAATAACATAATGTTTAACAGTGATCAGTTCCAGGTACTCAGGGCTTGGTAAAAATGAGGACTTTAAACATAATACAGGGTACAAAACACAATTAAATCTGCCCATAGTAGGAAAGCAGCATGTAAAGGATTTGGGAATGATGATGTCTGACGACCTAATGGTTAGGGAGCTTAACCAAGCAAATATTGCGTCAGTCAGAAAAATGATAAGATGGATAAAGAGAACATTCAAATCCAGGGATCCCATCACAATGGTTGTACTATACAAATCACTTGTACTGTCCCGTTTGAGTACTGCTTATTCTCCTCTACTTCTCCCTTCAAAGCGGGATAGATTGCTGAAATGGAGGGAATTACAGAGAACATATATGGCATACATAGACCCACTAAAGTGCCTTGCACCTTAATTATTGGGGTCGTCTCAAAGCTCTCCAAATATATTCACTAGAAAGGAGATGAGAGAGATGTCAATAATATACACACGGAAAATACTGGAGGGACAGGTCCCAAATCTACACAGTAAAATAACACATACTGGAGTGAACGACCTGGAAGAAATGCAGAATAGAATCAGTGAAGAGCAGGGGTGCTATAGGCACAATCAGAGAACACTGTATAAACATCAGAGGTCCACGGTTGTTCAATATCCTCCCAACGAGTATAAAAAATATTGCCGAACAACTGTGGATATCTTCAAGCATAAATATAATTTTCTGCAAGGAGTGCCGGACCAACCGGGCTGTGGTGGATATGTGGGCCTGCGGCCACTCCAAGCAACAGCCTAGTGGACCAAGCTCTCACAAACCTGGCCTTGGACCAGGCTGGGGAGTTGAAGAATTCCCAGAACCCCATCAAGAAGTGCCGTGGCAGAGTGCTGTATGTATCTGCATGACTGTGGCAGAGTGCAGTGGGTATCTGTGGCACACCATGGCAGTGTCACTGCATCACACAGTGGCAGAGTGCTGTGGGTGTCTGCATCATGCTGTGAACACATAAACAGTATTTTGTTCACTGATATCTGAACATTGAACATGTCTATATCACAGTCAGGATCTTTTATGATTCTATGATCTCAAAATAACATTGGTTACTTCTATATTTTTTATCATTAAGTGATTGTTGTGGACTTAAGCTGAACAGCTGTACTTCTGGCATCACAGGCCCTCAGGCACAAGCCTTGGTTGCTCACTCAATACCGAGGCATTCACACACAGACATTAAAAAAAAAATTTTTAGTGTCAAGAGTAGTTAACAGATGGAATTCATTAGGAAGTGATGTGATGGAGGCTCCATACGGTCTCAAGTGTAGATATGATAGAGCTCAATAGGCTCAGGAACGTGTACATTAGTTGATTGACAGTTGAGAGGCAAGACCAAAGAGCCAGAGCTCAAGCACAACTAGGTGTGAATACACAGGAATAGTGTCTTATGATTTTTTGTTTGTTTTTCCAAAATGGTGTCTTTAATGGAGGGCTGAGAAAGCTGATGTGAGCCCCGTGTACCAACAGGACTTTTATTTACTAAAATCTTACTTGGTACTCAGCCGGTATGACTTGTGCAGTGTGATCAGATATGTTAATCATCGAATATTTTCATTTCAGGTCCTCCAGGTGCCGGCCTTACTAGACCAACACACCCCAGACTGTGGCCCCCTCGAGCACAGGTGGTTGTCTTGTTATTCCCCCACCCAACCCCTCATCTTGGGGTGTTTCATACTGTAGAGGAGTTTCATCATTTTTTTGGATCAAACAATGTTTCTTACAAAGGCATGAAGTGTAGTTTCTTCTGACCTTCGTGTGTGTGTGTTGAGAGAGAGTGAGAGAGAAAGAAATATAAACTATTTGAGTTTTTTTTTTATAATTAGCAAGATAATTTTATTTTGGATTAATGGTTGTTGTATAAGGTTACATCAGTCATTGATGGCAGTGGCAACAAGAATATTATTTTAAGAGTATACATGAAGTGATGTATGTTGCACGTATGATGGATTTGTCCATAGAAATATACGTATTACGAACTCTTGTACCTTAATTTGTAATTACTAAGTAAAGTTTTTAATAAAATTACAAAGCATTTTAAGATATTTTATTGTTGGAATTGGCATGAGAATAAAAATATAAAATACTTGAAAATTGCATTATCCAAGATTCTGAATGGTATGGTTGGCAATAGTGAGTAGGCCTAAGGGTCGAGGAGACATTACTGGTCTAAAGAAATGTTTATATGACTGACACTGTTGATTTAATTTAAATAAATTATCCCGCCATAGGCTGGTGGAGGCTTCCAAGCAGAACCCTGGTTCCAGAGAGCACAGGCTGGCATATGAAGTGGAATGCCTGAAAATCATTGGAGAAAGGAATAAAGGTTGTAATTTTTAAGGAATGACAGTCTTGGATCTCTCCAGGTTTGTGTGAGGGAATTCTGAAAACATGATGGTGTCTGTTGGCCCATGCAAGGCAGTTCCTACGAGCCCAGGGACCTGATGTTGCTACCCACCAACCCAACCAAATTGGAAATCCTATTTCCTAACTAGCATTTTCCTAGATCTTGAGTGACTAAAACAGTGGCGTAATGTTTGACTAAGATAATGGTTTAGTGTTTGACTAAGTCAGTGCTTTAGTGTTAGTCTTAGTCCAATGCCATTGGACTGGCATTGCAGGTAACAAACTGTGTGCTACTAAAAAGTGATCTTCCCCTTGGCCTTCCTCCTACTACTGTAATAGATGACGGGGAAATAACTGGCTAGGTTGTGTATCAGTAGCACACTTAAACTCATAAGCACTTAATGGAACAATGCCCTGTTCTTTTCATCCAAACTGCATTGTCCCACTTAAGTGTGCACGGTGTTACCAATGTTTCTCCTTGTGTTGTTCCATCCTTACCCTCCCCCCCCATGGAGTGTCCCTTTATCTATGTTTTGTAGAACCTTGACCCGAATGACTTAAAGCTTTTACCCCTCCTACAGTTCTGAAACATTTTCCTTGCTGACTTTTCTTCACACTTGCTCCATCTTCGTCTTCACAGATGGGCCTCAAATCTGCTGATGGTGTAGACTACTGTTGTCTTTCCTTATTTCAACTGTGTGTCGCATGCCTCCGAAGACTAGCATCTTCACGGCAGTACTTTGTGCAATTTTATATGCTCTTCATCAAGTGCTTTTGCACCGTCATTCTTCCTTTGTTGTAGTTGACTCGCAGTGCTCTCTTGGCTCTGGAGTCCTTTAATCCTGGCCATCCTGTGGTTGTTAAAATTCAATATTTGCAGTTTATCTCCAGCATTTAGATTTCCAGATTTTAGATAGTCAAATTTTGCTCGGATCCCAGCCATATTGGCGTTTCCTTAAATGAGCATGCGGATGTAGCCATGAAGGAGGCTATCCGCACTTGTCCCATTTCCTACAAAGGTGTTCCTTATTTCTACTTCTACCCAGTTGTTCATTCCCTAATCCTTGCCCGTTGGCAGGATTGCTGATCTTGTGTTACTGATAACAAGCTACGTGCTCTTAAGGGTAGTGTTTTCCCCATGGCCTGTCTCCTACCACTGTAACTGGCAGTGGGAAACTTGCTTTGGCGAGGGCTCTTAAAGGAGCGCCACCCTGCTTCTTATTGTCCCTTTTATGGTCATGCATATCCTTGTTGAATGTCCTGGTGTGTCTTGCTTCCCTCGCGGTAACCTGTCCCTTTATCACATCCTTAGTGAATCTAATACCTTTGATGTTGGCCTTGTGTGCTTTTGTTCTCATATTGGCATCCTTAGTGATATTTAGTGCCTTATGAATATCCTGCACATTTGTTGGTGCTACATAGCCTCCTCGGCTTGGTGCCGCATTTTAATAATTAAGGGAATCTCGATTTTCAAATTTTTCAGTTCTCTAGTTTAATTTCTTTGAAAAATTTTACGCAGTACTAGAGTTTGTTGATACACATATGGGAAGACCAAAAATTTTAATTCATTATAATCTTTCTCTGATCAGTTCATTCTCAAATGCCAGTATATAGTGATCGTTTGAGAGCAAATATGCCCTCATTTTGTATGTTGACACTGTCTTCCTATCTTTCCAGGACTGATCGCTACTGTCTTCGCTATCCTGCGTGGTCCTTACATCTTTCCTCTCGCCTGTCGTGCTTTAACTTCTACCCCTCCTGTGGTTCCTGTTCCTCTTCATTGCCTCCTCCTTTGTCCGACTATCTCGCTTACAGGATTCTCTTTCCATTCGTATTTCTAATGTTTCTCCTCGTATTGTTCTTTACCTCCATGGAGAGTCCCCCTTCCAAAGTTTTGTACGTCCTTGACCCACATCACTAAAGCTTTTACGACTACTACAGTTCTGAAACACCTTTTCCTTGAGCACTTTTCTTCGCACTCCCGCTGTTTCCATCTTCACCGATGGGTCTGAGTGTGCAAATGGTGTGAGCTATGTTGTTTTTCCTGACTGCACTTATAAGTGTCGTCTCCCTTCGAAGGCTAGTCTTCACAGCAGAACTTTATGCTATTTTCTATGCTCTCTTGTCTCTTGCTTTCTCACTGTCAATCCTCCTTTGTGGTTGTAGTTGACTCTCGTAGTGCTCTCATGGCTCTAGGGTCCTTTAGTCCTGTCCATCCGGTGGCCATCGAGATTCAACATTGGCTGTTTCTTATCTCTAGTAAATTTAAATCAGTAGAGTTTTGCTGGGTTCCCAGCCATATTGGTGTTTCTTTAAATGAGCGTGCAGATGCTGCCGCTAGAGAAGCTATCTGTTCTTGTCCCATCTCTCGTAAAGGTATTCCTTATTCTGACCTTTATCCAGTTATTCCTCCATCCTTGCCCGTTGGCAGGGTTGTTGGTCTTCTGTAGTTGGTGACAAGCTACGTACTCTCAAACGTAGTGTGTCCCCGTGGCCTTCCTCCTGCCACCATAACCGGCGGTGGGAAACGGCCCTTGTTTGCGGATTGGCCGTACTCGCTTAACTTACGGTCACTTAATGGAGCACTGCCCTGCTCCTTCTTGTCCAAATTGCGCTGTCTATCTTAGTCTTGTATATATTCTTTGTGAATGTCCTTACTTCCAGGATGTGCATGTGTCTTGCTTTCGTGCCGTCCCTCGCGGTCACTTGTCCTTCGATAGAATTCTTGGTGAATTGGATACTTTTGATATCGTTCGCCTTATGCATTTCTATTCTCGTATTGGCATTCTTTGTAATATTTAGCGCCCTCTGATTATTTCGCACTTTGATGGTGCTACATACCCTTCCCGGTTTGGTGCCTTTTGATTATTACTTGAGAGCAAATATCAGTCGTTCAGATGAAAGTTATCAAAAGAAGGCATCACGATAGCAAGTCCTAAACATCACCTGTCTTTGGAATATTCAAGATATCTTAAATATCACTCATGATGCTAATACAAAATCAAATGGACAGCAACGTCAAGAGACATTCAGGAAACTTGAGACAGGGTTGGTCAGGTAAGTAAGAGTATTGAAAGTGTTGACAACTCAAAATAGAGGTAATTATAACAGCGTATAGGGAGTAGGTGCGGTGCCCACAACCTGTCCTCGATGCAAGTCCATTATATCCAGCGGTTGATCCAGACGCATTCAGAAATTTTAACATTGTTCATTAAAATTATTTTCTCAAATACAAATTATAATATTAGCATATTGTGAATATATAGGCTTAGGTTAGGTGTTTAGGTTTTGTTGGTGATTATTTGTATTTGTAGTACCTGGGGTGAAGCATTTATAGCATTGTGGTTCAAACAAAAATCTTAAGTGAAGCATTTGTTCCGGGAATGTTCGAACGTCATCAGTTGCAAGTCTTGTGTAAACCGTTTTTCATTCATAAACGGGGTTTGGCGGATGCATGAATCACTTTTGGAGGATGGGCTGGATGCCCAACCACTTGGACTATCGGGGATGGAACACCGACTTGCAAGAAGCGAAGCCATTGCTTTACCAACCAGTCCAAGTCCAAAGTTTGAGGACTTAAAATATACAGCACATTAACTGACTGGTTTATTTCATATAATACAACTGGATATAACATTTCCAAAACACTTATGGTACCAAATGATGATAAAAACATCTGGTAAATTATAAAAAAACAAGTTCCTATTAAAAATATACAGAACATTTAATATTAAGAACACCATCAATCACCTCCGAGCACACATTTGGACAACTGATACGCAGAGACTTTAGGTGATCCAGATAAACTAAAGTATTGGCCAATTATCACACTATCTTACAAAGGCACTTCAAATCAAGTAAAAGTGTAGCAGTTATTTACAATAAAGAAATGGGGGGAGGGGAAGAACCCAGCACATTTCATTTATTCTTGTGTGAAGTTGTGCTCATTCACTCAGGCTGCCTCTTAACACAACCAATCATGGAAGTACATTCAATACAAGTAATTTAATGTTGAGGTTACTCTTTTTTGGCAGGTCCCATTTATTATACAACCCAATTGTGTTTATGTACGTGTGCTTATACGTTGTGCACGTTACTTGTGTAGGCGCGCGTGTGTGTGTGCGCGCGCTTGCACATGGCCTGTAAATCCTCTATATGCTTCAGTATATAAATGTTTTGAGCTTGCCTTTGAATATGTATTACCTGGTGTACACAGTATACAGCAACACAAAGTTTACATGTACAGTAAACACAAATACTGTACAGTATACTCAGGTATAGTGGATGGTTGACTGTATAACACAATTTTACACATTGTACTGTATATGTTGAGACCTCTTTAGATCAAGGTTTCGTTTACTAATAACTAAAATCCCGTTCTGTTCTGGGTTCTGTTAATCCTGGTAAACAATGCTCAACACACAACCAAACATTTCTTTGTGTATACAATTGTCATCTATTGTTTGAAATGATTAATATAAACTCTGCTTAAGAAAGCAACATACAGTACATAATGATTTAGTGAAAGATATACTGTAATACTGTATATGTTAAAAACTACCTTTGAACTGACATTTTACCTGTTTTCATACATGACTACATGTAACAAATGAATTCTAGCGACTAACTACATATTACAAATTTAATTTATACTGATATACCGTGTCAAACCACTTTCATGACTGACATAATTATTTGTAAGAGTAAACAGCTGTGTCAGTATAAGACAAACAAGACTAGCAACAGAGCTGCTAATTTGACCTAGCTAGTCGTGTGGTCTGCCATACAAACAAAGTGTCAGGGGCAATAACATTTTCTGAACAGCAATCCATGAATAACTTTACAAACAAACAAATGAGTCACAATAATGTGGCTGAAGATACAGTGACCTAACCTCAAAACAGAAGATGGAGAAACGACGTTTCTTTCATTTTCTGACTGTGGTTTAGTCATTGTAACAAATAATTTCCAATGTCCAAAGAATACTTGGAAATTGAAATATCTTGTGCTCTTTTTTTTTTCTCAACAACTCTGAGAGTTCCTTTTCTCTACATATCACAGCAAAAAAGCATCTAAAATATATACTGGAGACTGAATTCAGATGATCTGCATTTGCAATCATCAATTTCTCCAAATAATGATACAAAAACCTTTTTGTAAAATATACAAACACCTTTAATTTTATTTACCAAATATTTTCTATTAAAGTTCTGGGAGAAAAACTGTGTTAAATTTTAGGTTATGTGGTTTGCAAATTTTGAAAACGCATGATATATATATTCATGTTATGGTGGAATTGTGGGTCTGAGCCCCTGATCTGTGTGTAGCATTATAGCATCTAAACCAATTGCTTCACAGTGTAGATGAATCACGATGACTGCTAACCATTCTACGATGCAGCTCCATCACAATCATTACCAACCATTCCACATTGTAGATCTATCAGGACGACCATCAACCCTCCCACAAAGTAGATCCATCACGACCTCCACAATGCAGACAGACCTATCATGACTTATGCCAACTACTTCACAATATAGACCCATCATAACCATTACCAACTGCCTCATCGTGTAGACCCATCAACTCCTCTTTGTAGATGCATATACTGGACCCGAAGCTCCACCTCTTCATGCAGGCGATGAGTCACAATAACGTGGCTGAAGAATGTTGACCAGACCACACACTAGAAGGTGAAGGGACGATGACGTTTCGGTCCGTCCTGGACCATTCTCAAGTCGATCGCAATCGACTTGAGAGTGGTCCAGGACGGACCGAAACATCGTCGTCCCTTCACCTTCTAGTGTGTGGTCTGGTCAACACTCCTCTTCGTACTTTATTTAACCAGTGCTGATATGTACCAACTAGTATCAGTTGTGTCAAACTAGAGAGCAACATGAAATTGTAATAAAACAACATACTGAACACCATAACTAAATTGACCCTCACTTGGTATGGAAAAATGTTACACCTACGATTTAAGATATAAACTCGCCAAACTTGTCGCTACACTTGCAGTAGTAACAAAATTTAGACAAAGTGAAAATTATCTAGTTTTATTCTACACATGTGTATTCATATTTTTAGGATGTGTATATATATATATATATATATATCTATATGAGTATACATCAGGATGTATATATATATATTTACACATACACTATTGCACAAACCTAGCAACTCGATCATGTTTGGCAGTGAATTAGCAAGCCTAATACCCCCAAAAAAGTCACCAACTGGGGGAGGGGGGGGATGCACATTTATACACCACTTTAAAACTATATGGAGCATTCTTTAACTGTTGCTAACACATACATACACACACAAAAGAGGAAAGCTAAGCCTATTGATATCACAAAGCTCAATTATATATCTGAAGATATTCATGTCAGAGAGCCTTGTCTTGGTGCTTGTGTTCTGTTAAGACTGTTCCAAAAGGACTAGACAAATAACTGTGATTCTCTTCACGAGATCTCAATATTTCTCAATGCAAAAAAAAGGCTAAGGTGCTCAACGGAGGAGAGAGACATAAGAAATATGGAAGCTGTACAATGGGATCGACCCAGCATCCCCAAACTTCTTGGGCAAATGGAGGTTCGATCTCGTCATAATTATGCAAGTGTGATTTTTTGTGATTTCATTGTCCAAAGAGAAATAAGCTGCATGTAAGTTTAAAAAATGAGTATCATAAGAATTAAAATAAAATATAGATGTGTGATGCTGGTGTAATTACTCTATAAATAATTACAATAATTACTCTTCTTATTAGTTAAGGGGCCAATAGATAATTTTTTAAGAGTTGTTCAATGTCAACCAATATTTTTTGACTAGTTGTATATGAAGAGGGCGGCAATTGTTCCAAATTTCAGTACTGCAGCCTAAATAGAAAGGGAGATTTTTTTTTTGTTTTTGGTTTTTCAACAAATTTTATACATTTTCAAATCTGTATAACAATCACAAGTTTCAAATGAAATCATTTCTATGACACTTTTCTGACACATTAGCATATAATAAAGGATCTGATGCCGGGGATTTTCCAAAACATCTTTAGTTTTCCTAATACAAATAGTCAAAGTTCACCCAAAAAATTATGTAAATATATCATGTTTTATTGCTATTATAAAATCAATAAATAAACTTGGGAAAAAATGCTGGCGCTGGATTTTAAAGACAAATTACATATAAAGTGTAAGTTTCATGTAAATTGAGTAAACAATGAAAAAGTTATACAACGATTTATGTAACTTGAAAAAAATAAGTAAAAAATAAAGTCTAAGGTGCTGCCATCTGTGGCTGAGGTTGACATCAACCAATTTCTTCCAAAACTGACACCCTTACTGATAGGCTTACGTGCAGTCAGGTGTGCAAGTTTCAAGCAAATCGTCCGATAAACAAATGAAAAAAAATTAACTTAATTTTTTGTTAATAAAACTAATAATAATTTTTTTTCTCTAATATATGCTATTGTGATAGCTGAGGGTCATAGAAATGATTTCAGTTGACACATGTGTTTGATAATCGTTTTTGACCATTTTGGAAAACTTTTGAAACATAATTCAATATTTTTTTTCTCCCTTCCTATTTATGCTACGATGCTGAGACTTGGACCAGACGAAACCCTTTTCATATACAACTAGTCAAAAAAAAAAAAATTGGTTGACATTGAACAACTTTCAAAAAACTATATTGGCCCCTTAAAAAAAATACAAAATGATCAAGTAATTCGTGTAACCAGAGCACTTGATTAAACTGTTATAATAAAGAAGGCAATTTGCTGTAACAGAAGATATACAATAAATTAAAATTATACATGGCATGCAGTGAAGTCCACAAAACTATAAAATAACCATTAAGCATGTGCTGATAGACCACTACAGCACAACATCCTGTGGTGATCAACCACTACATCCTGCTGTAGTAATCCACTACAGTACACAATATGTGGTGATCAACCACTACATCCTGCTGTAGTAATCCACTACAGTACACAATATGTGGTGATCAACCACTACATCCTGCTGTAGTAATCCACTACAGTACACAATATGTGGTGATCAACCACCACAACATATGACATCATGGGGGTAACTGACCATTTAACATACAGCACCATGTGGTAATCAACCAATATAACATACATCATCCTGCAATGATTGACCAGTACAATGAACGGCATCATGTCATGATCGACCAATATAACATGCCACCATAGGAAAAAATAAAAGATGGCAGTGAAGCCAGGCACACAAGTTTATAGTGTTTGCTTTCTTTAAACATGGGTAACCAAACCTTTACAACACACGCTGTCTCCACCATTATTGGAGTAATTCTCTTTTGAAGTTCACACACATTCTTTTGTCACTATTTTAAGAAATTACCATTCTCTTAATTTTTTTAATATTTCTGGGGCCAAGAAATAATCTTCAGATTCATGAAGCAGTTATGAAAGTACTTATGAATGTGTACATTTTTCCTCAATCTTTGATGCCTTTGGTTACATTTATTAAACAGTTTACAAGTATAAAAACTTCCCAATCAACTTGTTATTGTTATAAACAGCCTCCTGGTGCTAAGGAGCTCATTAAGTTTAATAATTGTAAACAAAGCCACCAAAGAGTGAGAAAAGATGTACAGGTTCGTAAATGCTCGAGTAACTGCTTCGTGAATCTGGCCCCTGACTCTTAAAGAGCAGCTAACACATTTTTAATAAAGAAGTAATGATACTATATTCTAAGATCAATCATGGAGGATGGGGGTCGTACAATGGGAATGAACCCGTGTCTGTGAACGCCCTAGGAACAAATGGCCTTAATATTGGCTCATAGATACATGAAGTTGTTGCGACTACAGCATGCGTTACTGTATATTGTTCTTGCAAGTTCATTGTGCATTACTGTATATTCTGAACATATTTTATCAACTCTGGTAAACAAAATTTTTATTTTTGTCTGCACAACTATACAGAATATTGTCAGTCTAGTCTATAGCATCGAACTTTATTGCTCAGGGTGCATATTTTTCCTAGGATTTACTATTTTGTGATTAGTAAACAATGTTTCCCCGCTAAGGTCCGACTGTGAATGAAGCCGCGAGTTCTCGAACACACAGCAGTCATCTCTTGTTGTCGCTGGATAAAACCACTACTTAACGAAGCCATTGAGAGATTCGGAATGAAGTACACCTGTTGTGCTAATGATTAACTCGCTAACATTTGTTGATGTTAAATAGTTCAGTAGAAACGGAGGTGTGAGAAAATGAAACAATCAATAAATTAACTACCGACATATGAATGGTTTACCAAGTCCTCCCAAGTTAGTATTGCAGTAATTTAGTAGTAGATACGGTGATGAGAAGCAATTTCTAATGGCATATGAAAAATTATTATATTTTTCACACTTCCTGCATGTTGCAGTAAACTTATTATGAGAGTAATGGTATTCATGACCTGGATTTCATAATATATGTAGAAAATTATTTAGTGGGATTTAATATCAGTGCCACAGACAACCTACTTTGTAAACATCACACTTATTACTATGGAACCAAAAATGACAATTGATTTCAGTTTGTATCCCACCACGAGATGCCTGCCATTTTGCAGTGTGTGGGCATAATTTTTTTTTTTTTTTGCAATAACTTTCTGCAATCTTAAAACAGATACACAAAGGCCCTTTGTATCTCTTTGTTGCTACAACCTCACATCTCCTTCAGTAAAAAGCAAAACAGGCCTCAATCTGGGATCCCCAGAGAGGTAACATCGGGTAAAAAGAAAGTGATACCCAAGATGAAATTTAAGGTCACTGGAAAAAAGATACAGTATCATGCACATTAATCATCTGGATAAGATAATTAACGCACATTTATCATGCGCATTAATCAACTGGATTACAGTATTAGAGACTTTATAATTATTTTACATTTGCCAAACTGGTTTAATAGTGAATAAATGACTTTGGGGTTAACTAACTACGGTAACTAAAGAAAAATCAAAGATTATTCGCCTATTGGACAATATCACTAAAAGAAAAGATGGCGACAAATTTAAAAAAGAAGTTCAATACATTAATAACAGTTCAATACATTAAAAACAGTTCAATACATTAAAAACGAAGGATAGGACGGAGGAGCCGCATTTATACACATTACAGAAATCTAAGGTGTTGCGAAGGCAATGAAAAACATTGAAGAGTTTTCAAGGCCAAATGTTACATGAGCAGGAGCGACAGGAGCAGCAGCAGGAGCAGCAGCAGCAGCAGCAGCAGCAGCAGCAGCAGCAGCAGCAGCAGCAGCAGCAGCAGCAGCAGCACAGCAGCAGCAGCAATGTGCGTGACATTATAAAACACACTTGGACCTCTTACAACAGGAGGGAATATTAACCACGCTAGACAAGATGATCTAACACACAAATAGAAGAGATTATCATACCATAAATTGCTTCAAAAACACAAGCAAAGAACAATATACCAGTGAAATTAAACTAATGACATTTCTTGAGCATATCTTGCTATTAAATTAAAAACTAATACCTAAATACAACTTCAGTTTCCTTTATACTTTCAAGACATTAAATAAGCATATTATGCGAGGAATTCTGTGTCATAAAACAATGATCAAATTTGGGCAAGGGATGATTGAAACATAGTATCACTGCTGATAAAATTGATTTTACATTACTAAAGCATATTTTGCCACTGGGCGATAACTCAAATGGTCTTTAAAATTTCTCAAATTTCAAAACAATTCAGACGTTTTACTTAAAATAGACAATTATGAGTTAAGCAACATTTTATTTTGTACAACAATTCCTTACACAAAAATTATGTTTTGAAAAAACTCGTTCACTCTACAGCTTGCAAACCACACAAATGACTCATAATGCTTGAATAATCATATTATTCAGCACAAAGCTATTCACCCACCATACACTTGTTATTTTGTGTTTGCCATACAACTCCACTTTGGTACGAGGTCACTCACAACAAAAATTTAGTACAACGTGACTGAAAAAGTTTGGCTTTGTCAAATTAGTTGTACAGTGTAATGTCATTTTGCAGGGTCTCACACATCTGGCACATACACAACCTTTCAGTGGTACATGAACAATGTACTGCACGTTCAAAAATGAATAAAGGACTTACACCTTGATGTAGCATTAAAGATATAAATCACTATTTTGTAAAGAAAATAGTTGCCATTTACACTTGATACAAGAAATACAACACAGTACTGTATGTACTGAATCATACCAAACAATGCATCAAAACATATAAATCAAGGTAATTAAGAAATACAAATAGCCACACGCTTAACTATAACCAACAATTTATACACTGTTAAACTGTAGTAAAAAATAGGTATGATATTTCAAAACTACAACGAAAAACTATTTTTGGATAAAGATCACTACTGCCGACTGCTGAATTCTTCGGGTTGACATTTCTTGATATATTTCATTTTTTAAAGTAATCCCCAGACTGCCGAACATCCATTGCAGTTGACACGCATTGCAAGCACATCCTTGAATTTGTTCCCGCAAACAATCCACGTTTCACCAACACAGCCATATAATACAACACAGTTTCCCATAATTTGACACACAGGAAAAATACATGATCATTTATTTTGACAATGGTTACCAAATGAGAAATTATGTCACATTTTCCTACAATTGACAGTTCTGCCAACAAAAAGGTAGAAGTACAGTAAGTACCTATTAAAAAGATCGCGCTGACGGAGAAAGACTTTCTTGCAACGCTTTGAAGAGAATTCAGTTCACATCTTTAGGATTTTGTGAAAAATCTCAAACTAAATTAATTTAAAAAATATAAAAAGAATAACTAAGCTAAGATAGTAAATGTAATATGACAAACACAAAGTTTAAGTTCACACAAATCATGTTTAGCAGGAATTTATTTTGTAATGTGTGTACTGTGTCTAACCAACTTGATTTACCTTTTAACCTTAAACATTAATCTAATAATATTTCACCACAAAAATATCTTTTCATATTTTACAAAATATTTAGTGCCAATTAGCCAGTAATTAGTTTTAAACTAATAACCTTGCATGCAGAATATCAGAGATGAACGATGTAAGCCTATAACTACTACTAATGCCAATTAAGTACTTATTTATATCAGGAACTTTGTGCAAAGACATCCAAATAGGACTCTAGTTTCAACGTCACAAATCTGACTTATACAATTAGAACCTCAAGTCAACTCAGTACAGGGAGGGGGGAATGGAGACCTAAATAGACAAATGCACATGCACTCTCCAGACATCAAACACAGATTCAAAACCAACATCTAGACTTGACTTTTTCTCTGATAGAAACTCACTCTCTTATAGAAACACTTTCTTATAGTAACTCTCTCTCTTATAGTAACTCTCTCTCTTATAGTAACACTCTCTTACAGTAAACACCAAAACAAATGATCGTTTAATAGCACCATACGAGGAGGAAACTCGAGACCTAATCTAATAACACACAACACGAGCGAAGAAAATATATATAAATATACTGTATATATATTCAATGATCGGTACGATGTGGGTGTGTGTGTCAGCTGTATGTATAATGAATATATTAAATGTGAGACAAATTTAGTCTGGTATTTACAACTGGTGTAAATCAAATTGTAAACTTTTTACATTTACGTGTAATTTATTATCTGGCAATTACCTATTGTTTCATGTCCCTTCTTCTGGATGGATTCATAACTACAAATGGCAGACTATTAATAGCACCAAAAATCAAATTGAAAATACAGTATTCAAATGTATTTCAAGTAATCCTATAATCAATTTTAAGTACAGAACAGGAATCAAACGGTATTTTCAGTGATCACAACTGACTAGATTTCTTTCCAAATAATTTAAGTAATATTTACAGCCATAAAACAAACACAATGATAAACTGGTGCATATTAAATTACAGTACATTAAATTCAATTTTCTGGAGGAAAAAGTGAAAATAACTTTAATGTCAATTATAACACCAATAACGTGGCATTATAATGCAATGTGCAGCTATTTTCTGCAATTCTACTCCATTAGTGCACGAAATTAAATGAGCAATATCAGCACAGCCCTAATTTAATTATGTAATTCCACTGCCATCTAGTGGTGTAAACTGCCAGCCATGTCATTTCCCACACACCTTTGATCCCGAGCCATTCAAGACTAATCTCAAGTCCTCAAAAGTTAATACTGCCAAGTATTAACTGCACAACGTGTTAAAGAGTAACCTCAAAAACTAGTCCACGAAAATATGTATCCGTCTGGTCTGATCTCATACTCTTCACTGCATCTTTGTCACAGAAATATTATATTTGCAGCCACGTCACAATAACGTGGCTTAAGATACAATGACCAAACCACAACTCAGTAGATGAAGAAGCGACGACGTTTTGGTTCGTCCCGGACGATTATTAAGTCATATCACCCGACCTGACAATGGTCCAGGATGGACCGAAACGTCGTCACTTCTCCGTTTTTCTGGGTTGGGATTTGGTCATCGTATTATATTCTAAAACGCTGCTAACCCAAAAGGTCTATTTCTATTGCATCAAAATATTACTTAAATACTTGGAATATTGAGTAATCTAATTGTAAATAGATTTCATTAATGATATTCTTGACACAAACATAAATAACAGTTTTACCTAAATATATTCAACATAATTTTCCTGTTTTCTCAAATAGTGTCTCAAGCTGCCGTCTGCCCATCCTTCACAAACATTAAACAGTTTATTCTCCTCAACCGTAAACTGCCACATTTCTCATTATATTTATCCTTACATTTGTCTCTCACCTTTCCTTCCATTATATGTCATATAATGTATGTAAATCATGAAGAAATTAACACGTGATGAATGTGAAAACATACGACCATGAAGGAAAATGAGAGAACAAAATTACTTGAATGTTTTTGTGTATATTTTCACATCTCTCTTGAAGATGTGTTGAAATATACAAAAAAATATTCAATTAATTTCTTGTTTTCACTTTTCTTTGTGGTAAACCTGTTTTCAGGCTTCATGGCGCAGAGAGACATCGGCATGACAGAAATATATACAGAAACACTCATTTATTCTTCTATTCATACTTGCTGCATACATTCACTTCTTATGTTGAACTACAATTGTTCATTACATGCATTACCTGGATGTCCAGCTGAATTGAAGTTCATGAACTTACATTGCAAGTAACATTAAACCTCCCGCCTAAGCCCACAAGCCGGTAACACCTTGATGTCACCATGGTAGCTGAACAGCATTTTTTTTTAATGGCAGTAATGGGGCCAATCCCAGTCTGCCCATGAAGGGCACCTGCCCCACAGAAATCACCATGCAAAGTTGGGTGAAGCTAGCCCCAAGCACCTGGCTACTAACTCCCATGGTGGGCATCATTGTGTATGCCAAGTCTCACATGAGTATAGCAATGACCCTATAATTGTGCAAAAAGTATTAAAGCTCTGCTCTTGTAAAAGTAATAATCATTTGCATACAAAAGCAACAAAAAAAGAGTACGACACGCAGTATAGCTCAACTTATAAACCATGATTCGGGAAAAAACTTTTTTTCCCTTTTTCTTTTCTTATAATGAGCTTTTTCTTGTGCATAATACCTGTAACTGCTGGCCTAACATCACTGGGGTGGAGCACACAGTCATGTTAATAATACACAGTATATTACTACTACACCCTAACTACCATCTTACACTCCAAACTCTCCACATCAGAGTTCACATTAAAATCTCAAATAAACAACAAAGTTTTTTGACCATTAACTAAGAACAGACCTTTTAAGGATATCAGTAAATCAATCAATAAATATATGTAAAACAACTCATCAATATATCTTCACTACTACTACTACTACTACTACTAGTGTACTCCTGCTGCTCACAAAGGTCAAATTGCACGATGTTATAAAAAACTAACGATTCATGTCGTAAAGACTTCATGTCCCCTTTTGTTTTTAAAGAACATTTCCTATACACAGACAAGTGGCTCATATATAATATAATATAATATAATATATATATATATATATATATATATATATATATATATATATATATATATATATATATATATACACACATACATACATACACACATCAATCTATAAAAAGTTTTTTGTTCATAAAATGGATTATACAAAGGTTCAATTGTTGTAAGTAGGATGGCATCAAGACAAGTTTGGGTGGGAAGTTAAGGGACTGTACTACACAGTACTGTACTACACAGTACTGTACTACACAGTACTGTACTACACAGTACTGTATTACACAGCACTGTACTACACAGCACTGTACTACACAGTACTGTACTACACAGTACCGTATTACACAGTACTGTACTACACAGCACTGTACTACACAGTACTGTACTACACAGTACTGTACTACACAGCACTGTACTACACAGTACTGTACTACACAGTACTGTACTACACAGCACTGTACTACACAGTACTGTACTACACAGTACTGTACTACACAGTACCGTATTACACAGTACTGTACTACACAGCACTGTACTACACAGTACTGTACTACACAGCACTGTACTACACAGTACTGTACTACACAGTACTGTACTACACAGCACTGTACTACACAGCACTGTACTACACAGTACTGTACTACACAGTACTGTACTACACAGTACTGTACTACACAGCACTGTACTACACAGTACTGTACTACACAGTACTGTACTACACAGCACTGTACTACACAGCACTGTACTACACAGCACTGTACTACACAGCACTGTACTACACAGCACTGTACTACACAGCACTGTACTACACACACACACACATCCTGCACTGTCTCAAAAGAGATAGGAAACAAAGATCCTTAGTACATTCATTTCATGCACTCGAGAGCATTTTTGATTAAGTAAAACTGCCTTTCACAATCATGATCACAAAATGAAGATTTGACTAAAATCTTTAGTATAAATGAGCAAGAATATTATATGTTAGTTGTTAAGGGACCTTCTTTATCTGTAAACAAGGTCAGTCATTACGCAAGCGAGTTCTCAGATGACGTCCAAGACGTTACTTGGCTTCTTGTATACAACATGAATACCATTTATGATCAAATAGTATGTGCGTACAAACGTGTGTGTGTGTGTGTGTGAAGGCACATGTGACCACATATGTATAAATTTGAGATACCTAAGCACAAAAAATGTATACATACAAGAATATACACATGTGTACACACACACACACACACCCAAGTACATACATATGATCAGTTTTCTTTGTTAAAATGATGTTTCACATATTAAAAATTAGTTGCATTTTATAAATAATCCATGAGAGTTAATAGACTCTTGATTACATGTCTGAAAATAACTGAGCTTGCAATAGATTTGCAACTTCAAAGCAATATCTAGAATGCAAAAATATCTTTGATGTAAAATATATTTTGGAAGCAAATCTAATTATAGATGAACACATTCCATTATTTTTTACTAAATGAATACTACATCAGGCAATAAAACCTTCATGCCTTTTAATGTGCTGTATGTCATAAATGGTAAAATTGATTTGATTACCAATGGAATCAAATTTATGGATGAAGAGAAGCAACAGATTCAAGATAATATATCTACCCCCATCATCAGTGCAAAAATGTCAAACTGAAGGCATGTTGGGATTAAATCACGCAAGACGTGTTGAAAGTTCTGATGGACAGCTGTAGCCACTCAGGAACTGTCCTACGCCACTCCTTATCTTAACACACCGGTTGGCCCAAAACACAAGGCTGGCTCGGTAGGTCAGGCAAACTGTATTTGCCATCTTTGTATATATTTTCGGTAGGAGTGCAATGCTATCCATGAAGGCACGATGATAAATGCCTGTGGTGTGTTAGTTACCACACTCCACTTCATATGCAAGGCTCCAGAGACTTTAGGAGGATGCCCCAATAGTCTCTATTGGGGCACTATGCCTTGACTACGGTCACATGGACATCCAGCAGTGGCATTGGGCCTGAATGTAAATTGATCGGTTGATTGTGTTTTAGGGTAAACTTGTAGAGTATGATATTAAAATGAGCTTCAAGTCTAAAGAAAACCCCACTTCAGACATATAACAAGTTCTATTATCTAGTAAGTGATGAACGAATCATGTTTCTTTGTCATTACTAAAATCTTTGTGGCAATAAATGAAAATTAAAAAAATTCAATGAATCACTTAGTTATAAACATTTATAAAACATTTTGATTCAGTTTTATATATATATATATATATATATATATATATATATATATATATATATATATATATATATATATATATATATATATATATATATATATATTATACTAGTAATTACTAGTTTATAATACAGTATTTGTATCTTGATGTTGCGGAAACATCACGATTGTAGTACGTAACTTGGAGACAATTCTGAAACTACTCCTAATATCATTCTAGCCTTGTTTTAAATTACAGGCACTTGGGATTTCTGTACGATTTCTTACACATTGGATGCAAAGTCCTCTTTTCCCCACTAAGACGAAACCTGACGTCATGCCCATTCTTGGGTCTTGCAGGTTCAGAGAACTGCCTGCGGAGTGGCGACCGCACGGGAGACGAGCTAGCAGTGTTGTCATTCTCTCCTCGAGCACGACGCAGCTCTTGTTCCACAATCAGCTCATTGGTCACATACGCCTCTCTACGGATTTGTTCCTGAAATGACCGACTCATTAATGCCAAGTGGATCATTCTCATTAATTATGATGATAATAATAATAATAATAATAGTTGACGATTGGAATAGAATTGTGTTATTTGCTCCCCTCCCTCACCAAAATAAAGCTTTGGGTCCAGATGAAAGCCAAATGTTGAGGTGTCACAGCCTACAACTTTCTAAGGTAGGATCCCTTGTGTCCATGGAGAGGACCATGCTACAGTCGGGCGAGACAATATGCCAGCACGCACCACAGGCAACTGATCAAATAGTCCTATATAGAGTCATTATAAGTTCAAGGGAGTCTGTGAAGCTTATGCAGTCTAGCCCGAAATGATTGAGAGCGAGCTTGATCCATTTATAGAAACTCAAAAGCCCTTCTGAATCATTCCTTGGTTTCATAAGTAACTGCCAATGAGGCTTCTCGTTAAGTACTGGTTGTCCTGCCTGGCAAGTTCTCTCTCAATTTGACATGCCATACAAAAAAACCAGCGTTGAATGTAATGAAAAGCCATTTTCTGGGTGAGTCCCGGAGGCTCCCCGGAGCTATCCCCAGGCTGATATGCTAATGTCAGACTTTGGCATCAGTCATGTGTATGGAGTTCTTAGGCCTACCGAGGACCACGGCCAGAACCGGGCCCCCTCAGAGAGGCAAGGGGAGCAATGGCCTATAGAAGCCCCCGTGTGGTTGGAAGCATTCTATGTCTGCCATCGACCGGGACAGGCACCCAGAAAGGTAAGCGCCTCAAAACAAACCCCTATTCTGGTTAAAATTGCTACCAAAAGCCGAACTAGTGGATAGAACTCACCAACAGAAAAACAAGCAAACTAGTATGACGTTACATGTCACCGCGCCGCTGTTTGCGCAACTCCCCCCTCCCCGGGAGGGGGAAGGGGGAGCCCCAGACCTCCCATGCCGGCTATCCACCCATCAGTTCTGAGGCTGGATGTCAAAACATGCGAAAAACCGCCGACCGGAGGGAGGGAGGGTTGCCGGGGAGCCTCCGGGACTCGCCCAGAAAATGGCGTTTCATTACATTCAACGCTGGTTTTCTGTGGGGAACGCCCCGTCGGCTCCCCGGAGCTAACTACCCACAGAGGAAGATCAAAGGGACGGAACCGGGAGGCGGACACCACGCACCCCCCAAGGAAGCGAGACAACTGGCAGCAACGCCAACCCAAGGCGCCACAGCCCCGAAAAGTCTCGGGAACAACACAAGAACAACGAGCAGCAAGGCCCCCGGACGAACACCAAAGATCCATGCCCGAAAGACTGCTAGGACACGTCGTCCAGACAGCAGCGAGAGCAGCAAAGCCACGAACGCCACGGGCATGAAGGAAGAACACAGGCAGCTGAGCCGCAAGAACACGGCTTACAACCCGGGACACCATCACACACGAACCGGGAAGAACAGAACCAGATCAACGCAAAACGCGCTCCGGACACAGACGCTGTGGCACACAAACAACAGCGGAGGGCCACCACTGAACAAAAACCACGACACACCCCCGGCCCGACCAACGAAACACCAACAAACCATGGACCCCTCCAGAACGCAGCAGCCACCCCGCGCCAGAAAAGATGGAGACTGCTGCCACCGAACAACCAAAACGCTAAAACCAAAGGAGCAGGAAAGCTCAGCGACTCGACCCCCAGAGGCAAATGCCAAAAGGAAAAAAAAGAGCCGACGAAAAACCGGAACCGAAGGGGCACTACCAACCGAGGAGAAGACAGAGCACGCTGGCCAGAGACCAGGATGGTGCAAGTGGTGCACGAACAGGCCGGAGGTGAAACGACGCACATGACAGCTTACTAACGGTGCAGAAGCAACACCAAGACCGAAAGCAAGCCAAAGCAGCTCCGCCAGCGCCGCACGAAAAGAGGCGACAGTATGGGGCACGACGAAAGCCCCCAACCACCACCAGAAAAACCAAGCCGACGCTAACAAGAGGAAGCACCTAAGAAGGGACAGGAAAAGGAAGGACCGCCCAAATACCCCATACTGCCGCCAAGAGAAATACGCAGGTGGGACACCTACCACGAAGCCACCCGACCACCAACCTGAGGCGAGACCATGAGGCAGAACGTAAGCAGCCCGACAAGGCCCCTCCGAGCCCAGGAAAAGGCGGAGCCGCAGGAAGATCTCGGGCGCGACCACCGACACTCAGGCGGCACAAGAGATGGAACGTCTGCCGAACAGAAAACTCCCCAAAGCAAGCAACCCGCCAGGAGTTCAGAAACGACGGGTCCGAAGCGAGACATCGCAAGACCTCGAAAAACCAACCGGCAGGGCAAGCTAGGAACCAAAGAAGGCGGAAGGGTTGCCGCCAGAAACAGTACCCGAACCAAGGGGTACGAGCAACTGCAACGTACTGAGACAAAGTAGCAACACCAGGACACAGGCCGAAAAAACGCCCAAGAAGCCAAGGAACACACGCACAACACTCCTGCAGCAGAGGAGAAAGAAGGAACACACAAGGAAAAGAAGGGAACACACAAGGAATGGTGTGGTCGTGGAAACCGACCACACCCCCAATCCAGCAAGTGCAGGCAAAACCGACCAAAGGAGATGCCAAGAAAACAACTGGGGTGAGGCAGGACGAAAAGCAGAAGCACAAAAACCCCAGGAAAACAACCAGGGGTAGACAATCAGGCAGGACTCAGACGCAAGCCTTAGGCACAAACAGCAGCAAAGTGCCACACCACAACCGGACACAGGAACAAGGACACGCCACCGCAAAACATGGTACCAATGCACACGTGCAGTAGCAGCAACAGGCACCACCGCAACATGCACAGGTAAGTAGCAACTCGCTTCTGCAAAGGCAGAGAACGGAGCAGACAGACCCCAGACAGGACCCACGGAGACACGACATAACCCAGCAGGCCCGGAAACCCGCACACCAGGCGACCGACAGCGGAGAACCCCGCTCAATACCTGCTGGATGGGTAGTGGTAGCTCATTTACACCCCAAGCCCGCCCGAGGCCAGGCTAGACTGCCAGAGGGTGGCCCACCATGATGGCCGGAGCTTCTATTCGAAAGCAAGCTAGTGTGCCCCTCCCGAAATCCACGGACGACCAGAGCAAAAGGGTATTGCGCTCGCAAGCTAGGTCGTGCTAACCAAACTGCATGACCCTGACGGATATACAGTGTTCCCCCTCGATTGTGCCTATAGCACCACTGCACTCACACTTGTACTATCCCGCAAAGTTCTACCGATAGGCAAGACCCGAGCCAGAGCTCAAAACCTTGCAAGCACAGCCTGAGCCTACCAGGTGAGTACAGAACCAATCATCCACAACCCCCACACCTTCATAACACTTAAAACGGTCGGGTCCCCTGAAGGCCCCCAGCATGGGTTGGACATGCACGTGAGTGGGACTGGAAGGGTTGAAAAAAGAGACAGTCACTGGTGTGCGAATGGTTTCATGACGTACAAAAAGATACCTAAAGAAAGACAGGTATATAAACAACACCACATTCAGCGCCCTGCCAAAAGACGTCAGACCGCAGAAACTCACCTGGTGAACAGTGGCACGAATGTGACCACGACCTTGACCGAGCCCAGAAGACCCTGGGAGCACCGCCAGGTGAAGGAGCCAGAGCCGGACCTGAAGGATAGCAGGTAGAGGCAAGATGCGGGCCCACACTCCATGACACAGGGGAAAACACCTCGGCGGCCATCCCCACAGAACCTGGAAACCAGGACACCCCCACAGCAAGGGAGAAGAGCGAGAGGCGAAGCACTGGAGCAAAAAGGGCGCAAAATCACCAGCACTGAAACACACCACCCAAACCAAAACAAACTCCCCGGCGCACGCGCATGACACGATGGCCGAGACCGCACAACTCTCTGTGAGAAGGCGCCCACCAGGACTACTGCCCCAGAAAAGTGAGCCAAAAGAGGAAGCAGGACAAGAAAACCAGCCAACGAAGCGAACACAGAGCCCAAAAAAGGCACCCAACCGGGCAACAATCAGCCCAAACCGGGCCACAATCAGCCAACAGGGCCACAAAGTAGCCCACAAGGGGCCACAAGTAAGGCCCAACAGGGGCCAAAGTAGCCCAACGGGCCACAAGTAGCCCAACAGGGCTACAGTAGCCCAACAGGGCTACAAGTAGCCCACCAGGCTACAATGTAGCCCAACAGTGACCCCAAGGAAGCCCAACCGGCCCCATACGCAGCGCAACAGGGGCCACAAGTAGCGCAACAGGGGCCACAAGTAGCGCAACAGAGCCACAAGTAGCCAACCAGGGCCACAAGTAGCCCACAGGGCCACAAGTAGCCAAACAGGGCCACAAGAAGACCAACAGGGCCACCAAGTAGCCCAACAGGGCTACAAAGTAGCCCAACAGGGCCACAAGTAGCCCACAGGGCCACAAGTAGCCCACAGGGCCAAGTAGCCCAACAGGGCCCACAAGTAGCCCAACAGGGGCCCAAGTAGCCCAACAGGGCTACAGTAGCCCAACCGAGCTACAAGTAGCCCAACAGGACCACAAGGAGCCCACCGGCCCATAAGCCAGCCCAACCGTCCAAAAGTAACCACCAAACCGGGCCACTGCACAGCAGCCCCAACCGCAAGTGAAGCCCAAAACGGCGACAAAGATGAGGAGCCGACAGACGTTCCATAACGCGGGAAGTAGCGAAAAACCTCCTCGAACCCTCGAGAACAC
>WNGS01004946.1:35250563-35269506 GCA_020271785.1 Procambarus virginalis
ACAAGGAAACAAAACCCCTTGAACCCACAAAGGAGCCCAAGAGGAAGAAATCTCCGGAATGAAATCAAAGAACCCAAAGGAACCCGGAATCGAACCGGGGGAGCCCAAACCACCAAATTTGCTGGCGGAAATACACCACAGAAAGGCAAGGCACAGCCCCCAGACAGAACCCCCAGGGAAAAGGCCAAAACAGACTGAAAACTGAGGGACGAGGTGTGGGAGCAAGCATAAACAACAGGAACACTGAGCCCAAACCCATGGCCCAGACCCAAAACAGACAGAAAACAGAAAACCTGGTGTAAAAACCAACACTCAAATGTTCCCAGAGGAACAGATGGGCAGAAAACACCAGAAAGCAAAAAAATGACAACAGGAGAATAAAAACCCTGAAAAGGTGAAAAAACTCACCCAAGACGCTCGCTTGCACACCCAGGCACATGTAAACAAACCGTTGCCCCCTGGTGGCCACGCCAGAAAACCAGTAGAAAGAAAATGGTCACCAGAACAGGGGGGCTGTGATCGACGCAAAAGATACGAAAATACGTCCAGAAAAGTGGAAGCAAGCAGACTAGATGGGCAAAAAACTCTGCCCAGAAGCAGAAAACTTAGGCAGGGCAAACCGCGCCCAGAACTGCTAGCAGGCATCCCCACAGCCCCGGGAACCCGCAACAGAGGCCCCGGGGCAGAGCCGTCCTCCAAGCCCTCCACCCTTAAAGAAAAGGAAGAGTCCATGGGAAAGGCAGCAAGAAAGGGCCGCTGGTAAGACCCAGAAGCCTTGGCAGGAGGAACAGGCTCGAAAACCTCCGTCCCCAACCCGAACGGGGCAGCCCCCGAAAACCGCCCGAGTCTCGGCCCCAACTAATCCCCGCCCCGCCCCGAAACCCGCAGACGGTCCGGAGCGGAACAGGGAGGGAAAGGGGCGAACAGCACCTAACAAAATGGGGCGGCCCCGGGCATCCGAGTGGGAAACCAACCTAGCGTGTTGCAGCAACCTAACCTAGCTTGCAACACGGATGCCGCCTGTACTCTGAACAGTAATAACATCAGGAGAGTACTGGAGAACAAGCAGAGAATACTCTCGCAAGACTCCGGGTCAAGGGTCAGTGACCCAACAGGCAGCATGACGGAGGTAAAAGTGGCGACTGTCACCGGAGACAAGGGCACAGCAACCAACGAACCCCCAAGAGGGTTGGAACCCGGAAGACACATTCAATGGTCCACCGAACCCCGACAGGGGTTTCCAGGGCCCGTAGGGTAACAACTACGGGAAGCCTGGGCAAGGTGTTGCTAACCGGTTAAAACCCAAAACTAACAGGGGGGTAGAGGACACACTGAAAACCCCTGCGACATGTACAATCACGGGGGCCTAGCAGAGGGCCACCAACTACAGTGGAACTATAGCCACACTAGGCAGACCCCACCAGGCAAATGAAAATAAAAACAAAAGAAAACCCCGCAAAAGTACACCGTCCCCAGAGGCAACAGGAACCGGTCGCGCTTAGGTGGCAGGTCGCGCAACACCTTGACGCCCTAACCAGCACAATACCAGTCCTACCCAAGGCCAAACAAGGGCCCCAAGCCCCAGCTGGCCCCAAGGGCGAGGCAAATGCTGAGCAGCAAGAACCTCTACGGGAATGGTTCCGAACGCCCCAGGGAAGATAACCTGTCACGCAGGGGCAGTACTCACAGGGCGCTTAGGGAAGGAAGCCCCTAAGCGCATGCAGCCTGGTACTGATGAGGAACACTGGCCACCGCACAACACAACACACGGCAGTGAACGCCACGAAAGGCAAACACCGCCTAGGAAACGAGGCCAGAGAAGCGTCTATCCCGGTTGACATTAGCTTACGAACTGATGCTAGGCAGCGGCGTGGTAGGTCTGGGGCTCCCCCTCCCCCTCTCGGGGCGGGGAGGGCTGCGCGGACGATCGCGCGGCAGTAAAGTGTGATGTTTGCTTGTTGCTTGGGATTGTAGGGAGTTTCTACCTCTCTGTTCGGTTTTTGTTTAGTTTTTACCATGTGGGTTTGTTTTGTTATGCCTACCTTTCTGGGTGCCTAACCCCGGTCAATGGCAGATAAGGAAAACCCCAACCACAAGGGGGTTTTCCAGGGCCATTGTCCCTGAACCCTCTCTGAAGGGGCCAGGTTCTGGCGCTGGTCCCTGGTAGGTCTGAACTCCTTAGCTAATGTCCGGTCTAATATAACAAACATTAGCTTGATAAGCTCCAGGGAGCTGTAGGGGCTCCCCACAGAAAGGGATGAATTATATGCCTTCACTACGGTCGCATGGACATTTGTAACAAATTACTTGATTTCACGAAAAAGGGACATATTATATGATAGAATGAAAGCAACACCATTCCGTTTCTGGATTACCAGAATTGAACCATCTCACACACTACATAATGCCAGGTTCTGGTCCCCGGTAGACTAAACACAACTCCCGTGTCTCGTGTGACTGCATGGAGCAACCTTAGTGAGACTGTTTCAGGACTCCACCAGTGGCTCCCCCGAGGAGCAAACTGGAGGAAATCAAAAGCTGCCAACGATTTAGTTCAAAAAGGTGCTTTTCATATTGACTCAACAGTATTATTTCTAAGGTTTCATATTCAACAACTACCCAACATAAGAGTCTAGATGTATAAATCTAGATGTACAGAACTTGGATTGAAAAGCATCAGCTCCTAGTCCCAGCTTTCAAACATTTTGTAGTTTCGTGCAATGACTCGTTTCTCTCATTTTCCTTATCATCTGCATTTAAAATTCTCAACTGAAATAAGTTAGCTTCAACCACTTCTTCATCTAATCCATTCCACATGCTTACAACTCTAAGACTTAAGGCATTTTTTCATATCTATCTCATGTTTTGATGCATGCCACCTTGGGCGTGGCGAAGGTATTGGGGTACCCAGATTTAAGACGGCTGCTAACAGTGGACCTCAATCCCACTCATCCTCCATAGTGTAGGAAGGAAGTAATTGTCAGGGGAAATGCACCAAGCCATTACAACTATATAGAACTTGGAAGGGATCAGGATAAGGATTTGGGATGGGAATGAGGGGATGGAATGGTACGACCTGCATGAAGCGAGATCATCGCTCTACCATCCATCCTAAGGGTAGACAAATGAAATCGCTTACTTGTAGTCGAAACGGCATGTCCGGGATGATCCACTTGATAAACATCATTATGACGCACACCACGTTCTGAAAAATATTAGTGTTGTTACTCGTTTCCTCGTGGTTTTTAACCTTTCAAATATGCAGATCATCTTAATAAGATAGACAGATGGCACATTTATCATCCTAATATTTTTTTTGTTTTTTTGTATTTTGTAACATCTGAAACTCCTGGAGGTATACAGTTTTCCCAATTGATGTTTGGGACCTCCAGTAAAGATCCACCATCTTGAAAAGTGACATGATTTGTTGGGTATTTTTCCTAGCTCAGGACATGGTTTTTGCAATATAGAACAAAAAAAAATTAATTTGAATTATTGTTTTTATGTTTATAGACATGATACTTCATTAATCCTATGCACATTTTAAAGGTTAAACGTTATTCTAGCATATTTCCAAAGCCAGTGGGGAGTGAATTTATCATAATAAGTAGCAAATACAAATATTATCCGGCTTGTACATTGACGAGTACGCTTGCAGAAACCATGAGTAATCCACATTCTGACACACCATACAGTTTGGTGTTGTATTTTCTCTGTAGGCCTCGATAAAGTTCATATTTGATTGACATTATCAAATAAAGACTCGCCTTGCTAAGCATTTGACTATATATATCATCATCAGTTTTTCAAATTTTATAATATTCAAAAGCCAATACTGGTGTGATGTGCACACACACACATCAAAGCCCCCATCAACCTTCTACAAGCACAAACATACATCTTAAAACCCTAATTACTGCTCCACCCTTAGAACGTTTAAGTCTAAGAGTCCAATTTATAGTACATATACAAGTGTTTTTATCTTTTATTCCCATTATCAGGGACAGGAAGCCTGTGCTTTGGTTTACTGAGATCCCCCCTTAGGCCTAATATAGGCCTTCCCCATGATGCAAACCACAACAGTTGTCCAACTCCTGGGTGCCAATTTACAACCCAGGTGAACAGAGGAATCAGGTGAAAAGAAATATGCCCAAATCATTTCTGATATGCCTGGGAATTGAACCCGACGGGATGACCAGACCACCAACCAGGAGGCCTGGTGGGAGACTGGGCTGTGGGGACCTCGACCCCCCCCCCCACCTCCCCTCCAGAATCAAGGCAGGGTAAGGCAAGGTAACCGCAAGGGGTTACCTTGCGATGATTTCGGGGCTCAACTTCCTCGCGGCCCAGTCCTCCTAACAATAAGCCTCCTATTTTTAGGAGGCCGGGTCTCCTATTTTTAGGAGGCTGGGTCAGCCTCCTATTTTTAGGAGGCTGGATCGGCCTCCTAATGGATTGAGACTGAGGACCCCTGGTCCAATTAAGGGACCAGGGGGGGGGGGTCCTCAATTGTTAGTCAACAACATAGACCACTGCTCTAAAGGACCTATAATCTTTAAATACATTTGGGAAAGTAATAATTAGCTTTGTCTGGTTGGATGAAATTACTAAAACAAGAATACAATATTAGATTACAAATGCTGTTACCTAGCAGTAAACAGGTACCTGGGAGTTAGACAGCTGCAACGGGCTGCTTCCTCGATGTGTGTAACAAAAAAAAAAGAGACTTGGTTGAGGATCTGGCCGTGGGGGATGCCAAGCCCCGAAATCATCTCAACATAAAATCTTAAAATTACAACTTTAAATTTGATTAAAATTTCCCCTATATCTATATCTATATATATATATATATATATATATATATATATATATATATATATATATATATATATATATATATAGACAGCTGCATATATATACAGTCCAGTACAGTATATACATATATGTAAGTTGTACACACCCGCCACAATAACACACATGCTAATACAGTACAGTACTCTAGGTGAGCCTACCTCAAACACGACGACAAACGCAAGCCTCGCGGCCAGGATGTGCCAAAATATAGGAGCATATTTGTACTCGTCTTTGGTTCCTGGCGGGTTACGGTACTCCGGGTACCTGAAACAAGCCCAGTGTTTACTGACTGGCAGTAGCAACAGCAATGGCATTGGTAGTTAGTAGTTAAAGGGGTTTAAAAAAAAAATGGATATGGTACAGTTGGAAGGGGTCAGGATAAGGATTTGGGATGGGACGGGGGTAAAGGAATGGTGCCCAACCACTTGGTGGACAGTCGGGGATTGAACGCTGACTAGCATGAAGCGAGAATGTCGCTCTAGCATCCAGCACAAGTGGATGGTACAGCTGGCGTCAATCAATATACAATATACGTAAATACAAATAAACTTATACTATATACAGTATGAATACAGAATACTGTCCTGTATATACCAGTGAACATACTGGTCTATACCAGTCTATGATATATACATATAGCATTTTATAGCCCATAACAAAATCAACATTAGTTAAACAGTTAGAAAAATAACTTATATTACTCAATAAAATATATAATTGGAACAACAACTTTTGTAATGTCCATATTGAGACACCTAAATAAAAATGTATCTTTATTACACTGGTATAAATTACTAATTAATAAAACAAAGTTACTCCCACACTGTATCACAGGACATCTCTGATGCTCGTGCCTTTCTATTACAGACATTCACACTACAGAGGAACCTCGTGTGACAAGCAGCCCCATCTACAAGCATTTCAGGTAACGAGTGAGCCACTCGCAGAAAATTTGTCTGAATTGACGAGCTTCCACTCATTTAATGAGAAGACCATGTGGTACAGTAGTTCTAAAGAGTTCCCGCTGGTTCTCGCAACTTCTCGGATGCCTCTGACGACAGTGTTGTTTTTTTTTATCGTGCAGGGTAAGCATCCCTCTGCATTTATTTGTGCTTTTCTTTGTTTTGTTATTACAGTTTTGTGACTGCAATTTGTAACACACGATGTCGCCAAAGATGCTGCTTGCTAAAGACAGTGTTGTCAAGAAGAAGAAAAACACAATTACTGTAGATTTGAAGAAGGAAATTGCCTGACTCAGAAGTGGATTCTCCTTTCACACTATAACCCCTCTCCTCCTCCCCACCTCCCCATCGTCTTCCTCAAGCCACTAACAACTCTTCATGAGGTAAAGTACAATTGAAAACAGTAAAACAAAACATTTATAATAATTTCAAGTATTATAATTACATTATAAAATTTCATATTGATGTTTTTCGGGGGTGGAATGGATTAATTTAATTTCCATTACGGTATTTTAAACGGGGAAATTTGTTTCGCAAGATGAGCGTTTCACGTGATGAGCTCGGTGCCAAAATGGATTAAATATGTTAATCGAGGCTCCTTTGTATTGCTGTATGTTATCACGAGCACTAGCCATTAATCCTTAAGGTGTGTTTATCATCATATAGTGATTCTGAGTGTAATGTGGTTATCATTTGTTGATTTTTAGTTATTATTGCAAAGTTATTATACAAATAATGTCTATATATATAGTTATCATACATGCATATGAATGTAATGAAGTTAACCTAGACTCATCAGCAGGATTCTGCTATCGTTTTCCATTGTTTACCATCTACGAGATTATCTTGTACCACAAGCCCAACGATTATTGTCACATAACAATTTAGTGTGACTTGATTTCTGGAGAAATTGATTCAGATGCTGTCAACTGGATAAGCAGGAAAAAGAGTGGGTTGCTGGACACTTCCCTTGAGCAGCTGTGGCAGAAACAGATTTATGTGCAATATAGGTGTACATATTACATTGTAGGCCTAAATATAATACAGTACTCACCGTTCAAGTCCACTAAGGGTTCACCATAGCACGTGCTATTTGGAACTTTTTGTTCCAACCAGCCGAATCTAAAACAACAACAGTATTCACTGTTTTTGTCATTGCACGCAATTTTGTAAACTAAAGTGCAATGGAAAGTATACTGTATAAACCCAGCTCTTCCCGTTACTCAACGTATCAGCATCAGTCTATGCATCAAATGATCTTCCCATCCCCTTATCCTGGAAAGAACCAACCCGAGCGAGCAGATATGCCCCCAGCCGGGAGGAACGACCCTTGACCCCGAAAGGACCAACAAGGCCAAGAATGGATGACAACGAGAAGCCGCCGCTTGCCGAGGAGCCGAACCAAAGACTCTGCAAACAGCAAGATAAATATGGCGACAAAAAACAAAAAGCCAGGGCCCAGGCAGAGGCCAATGCGGAAGTGAGCACCATGAACTGATACGCAAGACGCAAAGCGAAAACAGCAACACCGCAACTCGCAGGAGCAGTGCCGCTAGCACTAGCAGGGCAGATTGATGCACTCAAACAAGAATAACAGGAGAACTACCCAGGATGGGTACTGCACTAAGGCAAAATGCACTGTCTGGCAAAGGAACACAAAGAAAAGGCCGTAGCCAAGGCCGTAATCCTAGCTCCCTCTGTCCCAACAAAAAGAAACAGTAGGGTTACCTGGTTGATACCTGGTTGATAGGGTTCTGGGAGTTCTTCTACTCCTGCAAGCCCGGCCAGAGGCCAGGCTCGACTTGTAGAGAGTTTGGTCCACCAGGCTGTTGCTTGGAGCGGCCCGCAGGCCCACATACCCCCACAGCCCGGCTGATCCGGAACTTCTCCTAGAAAACCGTCCAGTTTTCTCTTGAAGATGTCCACGGTTGTTCCGGCAATATTTCTTATAGTTGCTGGGAGGACGTTGAACAACCGCGGACCTCTGATGTTTATACAGTGTTTTCTGATTGTGCCTATGTCACCTCTGCTCTTCACTGGTTCAATCTTGCATTTTCTTCCATATCGTTCACTCCAGTACGTTGTTATTTTACTGTGCAGATTTGGGACCTGGCCCTCCAGTATTTTCCATATGTATATTATTTGATATCTCTCTTGTCTCCTTTCTAGAGAGTACATTTGGAGAGCTTTGAGACGATCCCAATAATTTAGGTATTTTATCTCGTCTATGCGCGCCGTATATGTTCTCTGTATTCCCTCTATTTCAGCAATCTCTCGTGCTCTGATGGGGGAAGCGAGTACTGAGCAGTACTCGAGACGGGACAACACAAGTGACTTGAAGAGTACAACCATTGTGATGGGATCCCTGGATTTGAAAGTTCTCGTAATCCATCCGATCATTTTTCTGGCCGACGTGATATTTGCTTGGTTATGCTCCCTAAACGTTAGATTGTCGGATATCATTATTCCCAAATCCTTGACATGCTGTTTTTCTACTATGGGAAGATTCGATTGTGTTTTGTACCCTGTATTATGTTTCAGATCCTCATGTTTGCCGTACCTGAGTACCTGAAATTTATCACTGTTAAACATCATGTTATTTTCTGCTGCCCAATCGAAAACTTTGTTGACATCTGCTTGTAGTTTTTCAATGTCTTCAGCAGAGGTAATTTTCATGCTGATTTTTGTGTCATCTGCAAAGGACGACACGAGGCTGTGACGTGTATTTTTGTCTATATCAGATATGAGAATAAGGAACAGTAGCGGTGCAAGGACTGTACTTTGAGGTACAGAGCTTTTAACATCGCTTGGACTCGATTTTATCTGATTGACTGTTACTCTTTGTGTTCTGTTCGACAGGAAATTGAGTATCCAGCGTCCTACTTTTCCAGTTATTCCCATTGACCTCATTTTGTGAGCTATCACCCCATGGTCACATTTGTCGAACGCCTTTGCAAAGTCTGTGAATACAACACCTGGATTTTGCTTTTCTTCTAGGGCTTCTGTGATTTTGTCATAGTGGTTGAGTAACTGTGACAGACAGGATCTTCCCGCTCTAAATCCATGTTGTCATGGATTGTGCAATTCATTGTTTTCCATAAAACTAGAAATTTGATTCCTAATCACTCTTTCAAACACTTTTATTATGTGTGATGTTAGTGCAACTGGCCTATAATTTTTTGCCAAGGCTTTACTCCCCCCCTTGTGCAACGGAGCTATATCTGCAGATTTAAGTGCTGCTGGTATCTTCCCTGTATCCAGGCTCTTTCTCCATATTATGCTGAGTGCTCTCGCTACTGGTACTTTACATATCTTTATGAATATTGAATTCCATGAGTCAGGCCCAGGAGCTGAGTGCATAGGCATATTGTCAATTTCTCTTTCAAAGTCTTCCGAGTTTGTGGTAATATCCGTTATATTATCTGCAGCTTGAATGTCATTCATAAAGAAGCTGTCTGGGTCATCAACTTTCATGTTGTTTATTGGTGTGCTAAACATAGCCTCATACTGGCTTCTTAGAATTTCACTAATCTCTTCGTTGTCCTCTGTGTACGTACCTTCATTTGTAATTAACGGTCCAATACTGGTCAAGGTTTTGGATTTTGATTTTGCGTATGTGAAAAATCCAGCATTGAATGTAATGAAACGCCATTTTCTGGGTGAGCCCCGGAGGCTCCCTGGAGCTTATCGGGCTAATGTATGTTATGTTAGACCGGGACATTAGCTATGGAGTTCAGACCTACCAGGGACCAGCGCCAGAACCTGGCCCCTTCAGAGAGGTTTCAGGGAGCAATGGCCCTGGAAAACCCCATATGGTTGGGGGTTTTCCTTATCTGCCATCGACCGGGGTTAGGCACCCAGAAAGGTAGGCGTAACAAAACAAACCCCACATGGTAAGAAACTACAACAAAAACCGAACAGAGGTAGAAAACTCCCTACAATCCCAAGGAAAACAATCACTTTACTGCCGCGCTGGTCGTCCGCGCAGCCCTCCCCTCCCCGGGAGGGGGAGGGGGGGCCCCGGACCTCACCACGCCGGCTGCCTTTAGTTCGGAAACTAGGCGTCAACCAACGCGAAAACCCCGCCGACCGGATGGGAGGGAGGGTCGCCAGGGAGCCTCCGGGGCTCACCCAGAAAATGGCGTTTCATTACATTCAACGCTGGTTTTCTGTGGGGAGCCCCTACGGCTCCCTGGAGCTACATACCCAAAGAGAAGGAAAAAAGGGGACATACCCGGGAGGCGGCGGCCACAAACTCCACAACGTGAAGTCGAGACAACTGACCGCAACCTGCGACCCAAAGCAACACAAGAACGCCGAGGAGCAGGGACGTTCACCAATTAACGGGCGGCCAGGACCCTGTTCGATTTCCAAAATCCACGCGCCCGAATATGTGCCCAAGACATATTACCAAACACAGCAGCCAAAGCCGCAAACTTCCTAACATCATGGGCGCGAGGATAGACCGCAGGCTGGCTAGACTTAATAACCCTGCGGACAACCTGGGAGACCCGAGCCCAGGAACAGGGAACGAGGGAAACCGGATCAACCCAAAGCGCATCTCCAGCCACCCTGGCTGAAGCGCGCAGGTAACGGCGAAGCGCCGCAACAAGACAACACATGATGCACCCCCGGCCGAACCAACCAGGCATCAATGACCCATGGACCCCTCCGGAAAGCAGCCGTCTCGTTCTTCGCCAGAAAAGATGGAGAAGGCTGCAAACGGACAAACCTACCCCCAGGACCAAAAGAGCAGAAACCCCTGCGCCGGAGGAGAGCATGAAGCTCCCCTACCCGGCCCCCCAGAGGCCAATGCCAACAAAAACAAAGCCTTGGAAAAACAATCAGGAACCGAAGGGGCCACCACAAACCGAGGAGTGGAAGATAGGAGAGCACCCTGTCCAAGGACCAGGACGGCTCAGGAGGCGCATGAGCAGGCCGGAGGTGAAACATAGCACGGGAAAGCTTACTAAACGGGGCGGATGTAACGTCTACCCCGAAAGCTAGCTTGAGCGGCTCCGCCAGCGCCGCACGATACGAGGCGACAGTATTAGGCATCAAATGACAGTCCTGAACAAGCCAAGAAAGAAAGACAACCTACGAAGAGCCAGAAAATGGCGAAAAGAACGCCAGGAAACTCCATACTGTCGCCGAAACGAAGCTCTCAGGTGGGACACCATCAACGAAGCCACCTGATCACCATAGAATTGGTGATACACCCGCGTCAAAAAGACCAGACGCGAAGAGCAGAGGAGAAGGTCGAACCAGCCCCGTACCAGATCGGACCGACCTGCTGAAAGAGGCGGAGCCGCGGGAAACGTCCCGGGTTCGGGCACCGAGTCAAAAGCACCGGAAACCAAGGCTGGGCCGGCCACCAAGGGGCCACAAGGACTACACTCCCTCGGAATGTCTCCAAACGAACCAGAACCCGAAGCAACAGCTGGACCGGAGGAAAGAGGTACAGGGAACCCCACCTAGACCAGTCCTGCCGAAAGGCATCCACCGCGAACGCTGCGCAGTCGGGGAAGGGCGTCACATATCGGGAGACGCCGAGACCACGCCGACGCGAAGAGGTCCACATCTGGGAGACCGTACGTCTGGCAGATCCAACGAAACGAGTCGTCGTCCACTCTGTGGACAGGGGAGGGAAGCGAGACAGACCGTCCGCCAGAACGTTGGACACTCCCCGGACGTGAACCGCACGGAGAGCCAAACCCCGAGAATCCAGCAGACGAACCACTCGAAGGGACCAACCCCAAGATCTAAGGACCGAAGAGAACCCCCGCGGTTCAGGCAATGAACCACTGGAGAACAGTCCAAACGGAGGTGAATGGTCGATCCCCGAGCGACCCGAATCCACCAAAGCGCGAACCAGACAGCTGCGAACTCCCGAACCGTGCTGTGAGCCCGATGGAAGGACGGACCCCACCGTCCCTGGCCTGCCTGGTGAGCACTGGTCACAAAGCCCCAGCCGAGAGACGACGCGTCCGTGAACACATCGAGCGAGGGCTCGGGAAGGCGCCAAGGCACCAAACCCCGAAAAACCCCGAAGAGGAAGCCGGTGACGCAGCAACCGACATAAGACCCCCGGAGGACGAACCCAACGATCGCGAGAGAGGCGGAAAGGACATCCCCGAAGGAACCAAGACAGACGCCGAAGCCAAACCCGACCCGGCGGGTAGACTAGCACGGCGAAGTTCAGACTCCCGCACAACCGCTCAAGCAACCGCTGAGCAACCCGGGACCTCCTCATGCACAGCCGAAGGCGGGACCACAGCCGCAGTAACACTTCTGGAGGGAAAGACAATGAGTGGCCCAATAGCCCTAAACAAGGCCCAAGCCCGAACCCGGGATGGAAACAGATGGCAAAGCCTCCCGATCACCAGGACACCAAACCCGGCGATCTGGAAGGAACCACACTCCTGGCGAGCAGACACGCGGACTGACTGGGAGCCCACACCAGCCAGTCGTCGAGGTAGGCCAGACACCGAATCTCAGACTCAGACAGGGCACTAAGATCCGGTAAAGATGCAAAATTTTTATACCAAGTGCCCATTACAAAATAGGGCAGGCAACAAAAGCAGCAAGCCTGAAGCCCCACCACCAACCGTGCCAGACCCAGAAAACCGGGGAGGAACGTGCCAAGAAGTGACCTGGAGGTCCAGGGCCACCATCCAGGCACCCGGCCCCCAACAGAAGCCGGAACCCAGAAGGATGGGGCGGATCGACCACGTCCAACGCACCCACGAAGATGACACGACGAAACGCAGGGGAAGCAGCCCATCCCGCCAGCTCTGAACCCCCCAAAGGGGGAGAAGCCGTCCATCGACGCCACCAGAGGCCGGAAGACAACTCAAAGCGCCCACCAACAGCGGGACCATGAGAGAGGCAATAGAGCAAGCTGCTCCCCCAGCGCCCCGCCAACAGAGAAGGGAACAGAGCCCCTTCCAAGAGAAAAAAAAAATACACATACACATTATGTATATACACATACATATACACAAACATACAAGATATGTGACACACACATGTATACACATGCACACACACACACAGCGTACACATGCACAAGCGTACACACAGGCATTAGGAAGCAATGTGGCGGAGGCTGACTCCCTACACAGTTTCAAGTGTAGATATGATAGAGCCCAATAGGCTCAGGAACCTGTACACCTGTTGAACGACGGTGGAGAGGCGGGACCAAAGAGCTAAAGCTCAACCCCCGCAAGCACAACGAGGCGAGTACATACATTGTAAATGTAAAGTACAAGTCGCCGACCAGTGGGCAGAGAGCACCACGCCGGCCAGGCAAAGAAGGCACTAAACTGCATCAAAAGGCCCACCTCGACAGCAAAACCTCAAAGTCCCAGCACAACCACAACATGTGCCTAGACCCAAAAAGAGCAGTCTGCAAGCCAGGAAGACCCCGGAACCCCAGAAGGCAGAACCGGGTCACATGAGGAAACAAAGCCCCCTGAACCCACAAAAGGGGGCCCAAGAGGAAGAAACCTCTGGAACGAAACCAAAGAACCCAAAGGAACCCAGAATCGAACCAGGGGGAGGCCAAACCACCACATTTGCCGGCGGAGAACACCACAGAAGGCAAAGCGCAGCCCCCAGACAGAACCCTCTGGGAAACGGTCATAACAGACCGAAAACCGAGGGACAAGGTGTGGGAGCAAGCCTAACAGCCAGAGACACTGAGCCCAAACCCATGGGCCCAGACCCAAAACAGACAAAAAAGGGAAGCCCGGTGTAAAATCAACACCCAAACGTACCCAGAGGAACAGTAACGGGCAGAAAACACCAGAAAAGCAAAGAAACGACAACAGGAGAATAAAACCCCTGGAAAAAGGGTGAAAAACTCACCCCAGACGCTCGCTCGCACACCCAGGCGTATGTAAACAAACCGCAACGCCGCCCTGGTGGCCACGCCGGGAAACAGGCAGACGAAAATGGCCGCCAGCAGGGGCTGTGCCTGACGCTAAGATACACAAAACACGCCAGCAAAAGTGGGAAGCAAGCAGACTGGATGGGCTAAAAACTCCGCCCAAAAGCAGAAAAACCCCGGCAGGGGCAAACCGCCCCAGAACTGCTAGCAGGCATCCCCCACAGCCCCGGGAACCAGCAACAGAGGCCCCGGGGCAGAGCCGTCCTCCAAGCCCTCCGCCCTTAAAGAAAAGCAAGAGTCCATGGGAAAGGCAGCAAGAAAGGGCCGCTGGTAAGCCCCAGAAGCCTTGGCAGGAGGAACAGGCTCGAAAACCTCCGTCCCCCAACCCGAATGGGGCAGCCCCCGAAAACCGCCCGAGTCTCTGCCCCAACTAAACTCCGCCCCGACCCCGAAACCCGCAGACGGTCCGGAGCCGGGAACAGGGAGGGAGGGGCGAACAGCACCTAACCAAAACGGGGCGGCCTCGGGGCATCCGAGTGGGAAACCAACCTAACATGTTGCAGCAACCTAACCTAGCTTGCAACACGGATGCCGCCTGTACTCTGAACAGTAATAACATCAGGAGTACTGGAGAACAAGCAGAGAAACTCTCTCGCAAGACTCCGGGTCAAGGTGTCAGTGACCCAACAGGCAGCATGACGGAGGTAAAATGGCGACTGTCACCTGGAGACAAGGGCACAGCAACCAACGATCCCGTACAAGACGGGTTGGTACCCGGAAGACACATTCAATGGTCCCCCGAGCCCAGACAGGGGTTTCCAGGGCCCGTAGGGTAACAACTACGGGAAGCCCGGGCAAGGTGTTGCTAACCGGTTAAGAAACCCAAACATAACAAGAGGGTAGAGGATAACACTGAAAACCCCTGGGACATGTACAATCACGGGGGCCTAGCAGAGGGCCACCAAACACTACCAGTGGAACTATAGCCACACTATGCAGACCCCCACCAGGCAAGAAAATAAAAACAAAAGAAAAACCCCGCAAAAGTACACCGTCCCCAGAGGCAACAGGAACCGGCCGCCGCTTAGGTGGCAGGCTGTGCAACACCTTGACGCCCTAACCAGCACAATACCAATCCCTACCCAGGGCCAAACAAGGGCCCCAAGCCCCAGCTGGCCCCAAGGGCGAGGCAAATGCCAAGCAGCAAGAACCTCTACGGGAATGGTTCCCGAACGCCCCAGGGAAGATAACCCTGTTACGCAAGGGCAGTACTCACAGGGCGCTTAGGGAAGTCAACCACTAAGCACATGCAGCCCCGGCACTGATGAGGTACTCCTGGCCACCGCACAACACAACACATGGCAGTGAACGCCACACAAGGCAAACACCGCCTAGGAAACTGAGGCCAGAGAAGCGTCTATCCCGGTTGACATTAGCTTACGAACTAAAGGCAGCCGGCGTGGTGAGGTCCGGGGCCCCCCTCCCCCTCCCGGGGAGGGGAGGGCTGCGCGGACGACCGGCGCGGCAGTAAAGTGATTGTTTGATTGTTTTCCTTGGGATTGTAGGGAGTTTTCTACCTCTGTTCGGTTTTTGTTGTAGTTTCTTACCATGTGGGGTTTGTTTTGTTACGCCTACCTTTCTGGGTGCCTAACCCCGGTCGATGGCAGATAAGGAAAACCCCCAACCATATGGGGTTTTCCAGGGCCATTGCTCCCTGAAACCTCTCTGAAGGGGCCAGGTTCTGGCGCTGGTCCCTGGTAGGTCTGAACTCCATAGCTAATGTCCCGGTCTAACATAACATACATTAGCCCGATAAGCTCCAGGGAGCCGTAGGGGCTCCCCACAGAAATATTTCGGATTTTTCTTATCTCTTGTATAGCTTTCTGTTCCAATTCCATTTCCTCAGACTCACATGATCACTTCAACGCTTGTTCTATTTCTTCGATCTCCCTGCATAAGCTTATTTTCCTTGCTTGTGATAGTTGTGTTTGCCGAAGCATTTCCGTTATTTTTTCTTTCTCCTGTACAGTCGTCTGCATTCTCTTTCTAGAGTGGTCCTCTTTCTGCGCCTCTTCACAGGCACGTGCTTCAAGCAGACCTTGTAAGCTTCAGCTGTCAGTTGAGCTATTCCCTGTAATTACCCAAGTAAGTAAGTAATTATCAAAAGAAGGCACCAAACCGGGAAGGCTATGTAGCACCATCAAATGTGCGGAATAATCAGAGGGCGCTAAATATCACCAAGGATACCAATACGAGAACAAAAACGCATAAGGCGAACGATATCAAAAGTATCCGAGTCACCAAGAATTCTATTGAGGGACAAGTGACCGCGAGGGGCGGTCGGAAAGCAAGACATACGCTCGTCCCGGAAGTCAGGACATTCAAGAAGGACATGCACGACCGTAAGAGGGACAATGCAATTAGGACAATAAGGAGCAGGGCGGCGCTCTATCAAGTGACCATGGGTTAAGCGAGTATGGCCAATACGCAACCTCGCCAGAGCAGTTTCCCAACGCCGGTTACGGTGGTAGGAGGATGGCCACGAGGAAACACAACATTTAAGAGTACGGAGTTTGTTACCAGTAACAGACGACCAAGAAGCCTGCCAACGGGTAAGGATGGAGGAATGGATAACCGGGTAAAAGTCGGAATAAGGAATACCTTTACGAGAGATGGGACAAGAGCGGACAGCTTCCTTGGCGGCAGCATCCGCACGCTCATTTAAAGACACACCAATATGGCTGGGAACCCAACAAAACTCAACCGACTTAAACTTACTGTGAACAAGAAACAGCCAATGCTGGATCTCGACAACTACTGGATGAACCGGATTAAAGGACCGAGAGCCATGAGGGCACTACGAGAGTCAACAACAACCACAAAAGAAGACTGACAACGAGAAAGCAGGAGACGAAGAGCATAGAGAATAGCATAAAGCTCTGCCGTAAAGATGCTAGTCTCCGGAGGTAAGCGACACATATAAGTGCGATCAGGAAAAACAACAGAGTAGCCAACACCGTCCGCAGACTTAGACCCATCGGTGAAGACAGAAACGGAGCGGGAGTGAGAAGAAAAGTGCTCAAGGAAAAGGCATTTTAGAACCGTAGGAGGGGTAAAAGCTTTAGTGACGCGGGTCAAGGCTGTACAAAACTGCAGAAGGGGGACTCTCCACGGGGGCAAAGAAGGAACAACACGAGGAGAAACATTAGAAACACGAACGGAAAGAGAATCCTGTAAGCGAGATAACCGGACAGAAAGAGGGAGGTGGTGAAGAGGAACAGGAACCGCAGGAGGGGTAAAAGTTAAAGCACGACAGAGGCGAGAGGAAGGATGTTGCAAGGACCGCGCAAGATAGCGAAGACAGTAGCGATCACGGCGGTCCTGAAGAGATAGGAAGCCAGTGTCAACATACAAACTAAGGATTGGAGACGAACGAAAGGCACCAGAACTGAGGCGCAGCCCGGTATGGTGCAAAGCATCAAGACGGCGAAGAGCAAAAGGAGAAGCAGAAGAGTAAGCAGGGCAACCATAATCGAGCTTAGACAGGACGAGAGAGGAATGCAAAGCAAGGAGAGTGCGCCTATCTGCTCCCCAAGAAGTATGGGACAATACTCGAAGGAGGGTAAGGGCCTTAGAGCACTCAACACGGAGGTAAGAGATATGGGGAGACCAAGACAAACGAGTGTCAAGGAATAACCCCAAAAGCTTCGTGGAATCTTTGTACTCAAGGGGATGACCATAAAGTGACAAAGAGGGACGAAGAACGACCCGTTTCCGAGTAAAAGACATGGCACAAGTCTTAGAAGCAGAGAACTTGAAGCCATGATCAGTGGCCCAAGACGACACGGCATCAATAGCAAGTTGAAGCCGGCGCTGAAGGAGAGGTGCATCATCACCCTGACAGCAAAGGGTAAGATCATCAACATAGAGAGCGGAGAAGACACCTGAAGGAAGAGAGGAAAGAAGACCATTGAGGGCAACCAGAAAAAGAGTAGTGCTCAGAACACTACCCTGGGGCACACCTTCGTATTGCTGAAAAGAGGCAGAGAGAGCGGTACCAAGGCGCACCCGAAAGGAACGACGAGAGAGAAAGCTGCGGAGAAAGAGAGGGAGATGACCACGAAGGCCAAGAGAATGAAGCTGGGATAGAATATGATAACGCCAAGTGGTGTCGTAAGCCTTTTCCAGGTCAAAAAGGACGGCAACAACGGAGGTCTTCGCAGCAAAAGCAGTACGAATATAGACCTCCAAGTTCACCAGGACATCTGTCGTGCTGCGGCACTTGCGGAAACCAAATTGAGAAGGGGAGAGGTGGTAATGGTGTTCCAGGAACCACATCAGATGAACGTTAACCATACGTTCAAAGAGTTTGCAGACACAACTTGTGAGGGCAATAGGGCGAAAGTCCTTAGGGGAGGTTCCCAGAGACCTGGTTTGCGAGCAGGGAGGACAACGGCTTCGAGCCAGTCCTCAGGGACTGGCGACGACTACCAGATCCGATTATACAGACTCAGTAAATACTGAGACATGCACGGAGGGAGATGGCGAAGCATCTCATAATGAATACCATCGGAGCCCGCCGCCGTAGAACCGCAGAGGACCAGGGCAGAACGAAGTTCAGAGAGAGAGAAGGGATCGTTATAGGAGAGTCGAAGATGAGTGCAGAAATCTAAAGGACGAGACTCAAGAACAGGTTTACGAAGAAGGAAAGATTGGGGGAAGATAAAGACCAGAGCTAACAGAAGAAAAGTGGGAACCCAGTTCGGTAGCGACCTGCAACGGGTCCGCCACAAGAGTACCACGGAGGTGAAGGACTGGGGAAACATCGGGAACGAATTTACCTGCTATCTTGCGGACACGCTTCCATATCTGTGGCAGGGGAGTTTCGGACGTAAGTGTGGAGACATAAGAAGTCCAACATTCACGTTTAGCCGTACGGATGGCCCTACGGGCCACCGCACTCGCTTTCCGAAAGAAAAGAAAAGAATCGGTTGTCTGCCGACAGCGATGCCTCTTCCAGGCTGCACGCTTACAGCGGACAGCCCGAGCACAGTCCGCATTCCACCAGGGAATACACTTCCGTGGACCCCGAGAGGAAGAGCGAGGAACAGAGCAGAGGGCAGCGTTGAAGACAGTCATGAAAAAGGAGGAGAGCGCGAGGGAGAGGCAGAAGGGAGAGGTCAGAGAGAGCAGCACTGAGGGTAAAGAGGTTCCAGTCCGCTTTAGCAAACTGCCA
>WNGS01004946.1:35271266-35282086 GCA_020271785.1 Procambarus virginalis
GGGTGGTAGTGTGGTCCAGTGACTGTGTGGGAGGTAGTGTGGTCCAGTGACTGTGTGGGAGTAGTGTGGTGGTCCAGTGACTGTGTGGGTGGTAGTGTGGTCCAGTGACTGTGTGGGTGGTAGTGTGGTACTGGGACTGTGTGGGGGGTAGTGTGGTCCTGGGACTGTGTGGGTGGTAGTGTGGTCCAGTGACTGTGTGGGTGGTAGTGTGGTCCAGTGACTGTGTGGGTGGTAGTGTGGTCCTGGGACTGTGTGGGTGGGTAGTGTGGTCCAGTGACTGTGTGGGTGGTAGTGTGGTCCAGTGACTGTGTGGGTGGTAGTGTGTGGTCTGGGACTGTGTGGGTGGTAGTGTGGTCCTGGGACTGTGGGGTGGTAGTGTGGTCCAGTGACTGTGTGGGTGGTAGTGTGGTCCAGTGACTGTGTGGGTGGTAGTGTGGTCCAGTGACTGTGTGGGTGGTAGTGTAGTCCAGTGACTGTGTGGGTGGGTAGTGTGGTCCAGTGACTGTGTGGGTGGTATGTGGTCCAGTGACTGTGTGGGTGGTAGTGTGGTCCAGTGACTGTGTGGGTGGTAGTGTGGTCCAGTGACTGTGTGGGTGGTAGTGTGGTCCTGGGACTGTGTGGGTGGTAGTGTGGTCCAGTGACTGTGTGGGCGGTAGTGTGGTCCACTGACTGTGGTGGGCGGTAGTGTGGTCCACTGACTGTGTGGCGGTAGTGTGGTCCAGTGACTGTGTGGGTGGTCCAGTGACTGTGTGGGGTGGTCCAGTGACTGTGTGGGTGGTAGTGGTGGTCCAGTGACTGTGTGGGTGGTAGTGTGGTCCAGTGACTGTGTGGGTGGTCCAGTGACTGTGTGGGTGGTAGTGTGGTCCAGTGACTGTGTGGGTGGTAGTGTGGTCCAGTGACTGTGTGGGGGTCCAGTGACTGTGTGGGTGGTCCAGTGACTGTGTGGGTGGTAGTGTGGTCCAGTGACTGTGTGGGTGGTCCAGTGACTGTGTGGGTGGTCCAGTGACTGTGTGGGTGGTAGTGTGGTCCATGACTGTGTGGTGTGGTAGTGTGGTCCAGTGACTGTGTGGGTGGTCCAGTGACTGTGTGGGTGGTCCAGTGACTGTGTGGGTGGTAGTGTGGTCCAGTGACTGTGTGGGTGGTAGTGTGGTCCTGGGACTGTGTGGGTGGTAGTGTGGTCCAGTGACTGTGTGGGCGGTAGTGTGGTCCTGGGACTGTGTGGGTGGTAGTGTGGTCCAGTGACTGTTGGGGTGGCAGTGTGGTCCAGTGACTGTGTGGGTGGTAGTGTGGTCCAGTGACTGTGTGGGTGGTAGTGTGGTCCAGTGACTGTGTGGGTGGTAGTGTGGTCCAGTGACTGTGTGGGTGGTAGTGTGGTCCAGTGACTGTGTGGGTGGTAGTGTGGTCAGTGTGACTGTGTGGGTGGTAGTGTGGTCCAGTGACTGTGTGGGTGGTAGTGTGGTCCAGTGTGTGTGGGGTGTAGTGTGGTCCAGTGACTGTGTGGGTGGCAGTGTGGTCCAGTGACTGTGTGGGTGGTAGTGTGGTCCAGTGACTGTGTGGGTGGCAGTGTGGTCCAGTGACTGTATGGGTGGTAGTGTGGTCCAGTGACTGTACTCACCTAGTTGTACTCACCTAGTTGTGCTTGCGGTGGTTGAGCCCTGGCTCTTTGGTCCCGCCTCTCAACCGTCAATCAACAGGTGTACAGGTTCCTGAGCCTATTGGGCTCTATCATATCTACACTCTAAACTGTGTATGGAGTCAGCCTCCACCACATCACTTCCTAATGCATTCCATTTGTCAACCACTCTGACACTAAAAAGTTTCTTTCTAATATCTCTGTGGCTCATTTGGGCACTCAGTTTCCACCTGTGTCCCCTAGTGTATGTGCCCCTTGTGTTAAACAGCCTGTCTTATCAACCCTGTCGATTCCCCTGAGAGTCTTGAATGTGGTGATCATGTCCCCTAACTCTTCTGTCTTCCAACGAAGTGAGGTTTAATTCCGTAGTCGCTCCTCGTAGCTCATACCTCTCAGCTCAGGTACTAGTCTGGTGGCAAACCTTCGAACTTTTCCAGTTTAGTCTTATGCTTGACTAGATATGGACTCCATGCTGGAGCCGCATACTCCAGGATTGGTCTGACATATGTGATATATAATGTTCTGAAAGATTCCTTACACAAGTTTCTAAAGAACGTTCTTATGTTAGCCAACCTGGCATATGCTGCTGGTGTTATCCTCTTGATATGAGCTTCAGGGGACAGGTCTGGCGTGATATCAACCCCCAGGTCTTTCTCTCTCTCTGACTCTTGAAGTATTTCATCTCCCAAATGATACCTTGTATCTGGTCTCCTGCTTCCTACCCCTATCTTCATTACATTACATTTGCTTGGGTTAAACTCTAACAGCCATTTGTTCGACCATTCCTGCAGCTTGTCCAGGTCTTCTTGAAGCCTCAAGCTGTCCTCCTCTGTCTTAATCCTTCTCATAATTTTGGCGTCGTCAGCAAACATTGAGAGGAATGAGTCTATACCCTCTGGGAGATCATTTACGTATATCAGAAACAGGATAGGTCCAAGTACAGAGCCCTGTGGGACTCCACTGGTGACTTCACGCCAGTCTGAGGTCTCACCCCTCACTGTAACTCTCTGCTTCCTATTGTTTAGGTACTCCCTTATCCACTGGAGCGCCCTACCAGTTACTCCTGCCTGTTTCTCCAGCTTATGCATCAACCTTTTATGCGGTACTGTGTCAAAGGCTTTCCGACAGTCCAAAAAAATGCAGTCCACTCACCCTTCTCTTTCTTGCTTAATCTTGTCACCTGATCGTAGAATTCTATCAAGCCTGTAAGGCAAGATTTACCCTCCCTGAACCCATGTTGATGGGTTGTCACGAAGTCTCTTCTCTCCAGATGTGTTACTAGGTTTTTTCTCACATCTTCTCCATCACCTTGCATGGTATACAAGTTAAGGACACTGGCCTTAGTTCAGTGCCTCTTGTCAGTCACCCTTTTGTATATTGGGACCACATTAGCAGTCTTCCATATTTCTGGTAGGTCCCCCGTTTCCAGTGACTTACTATACACTATGGAGAGTGGCAAGCAAAGTGCTCCTGCACACTCTTTCAATACCAATGGTAAGATTCCGTCTGGCCCAACAGCTTTTCTCACATCCAGCTCTAATAGGTGCTTCTTGACCTCATCTCTTGTAATTTCGAACCTATCCAAGGTCACCTAAACCTATCCAATTTTTGTAAACCTATCCAATTTTTGTATCACCTCCTGTATGTATGTACTTTACCTGAATAAACATTTGAATTTGAATTTGATTTTTTTTTGACCCAGCATGGCGAAGACTCGTGGTGCTCCCTCATGTACTACGAGGCTCCTCCTTCACTGGCTGTTACCATGGCTGGCGGTGGAGCTGCAGCCTATTGTACATAGTCACGTTGCAACCCGCTCTCGCACAAGACAGTAAATATATGACTCATTGCTTATAGTCAATATTTCACTAATAAATAAGTACATATATGACATATGCCAAGTCATATTTTCCAAGGCACTAACTCTTCCTCTCAGTCCCTTCTTTTGGACTCGCTGCCGGCGCCATAGCTAGCTGGCCGCACACGGATTTGCTCCCGGAAAAACTCACGATTCTGAGCACCCATCAGCTCCATTCATCGCGGTTTTGTGAGGAAGAAAACATCAGTACTCCAAGACCCAGACATTATCTTGTTTTGAAGGAAACAATTCCAATTTCGTCTACAATTGACAGAGAAACAACGTTGTTGATTACCTGCTGCCCAGCTGACTGGTATTCTGCGCAACCCAGCACGCAGGCGACCCAAACTCTCGTAACGCACTTTTTTTTTTTTTGTGTGTGTGTGTGTGTGTGTGTGTGTGTGTGTGGGTGTGTGTTGTGTGTGTGTGTGTGTGTGGTGTGTGTGTGTGTTGTGTGTGTGTGTGTGTGGTGTGTGTGTGTGTGTGGTGTGTGTGTGGGTGTGTTGTGTGTGTGTGTGTGGTGTGTGTGTGTGTGTGTGTGTGTGTGTGGTGTGTGTGTGTGGTGTGTACTCACCTATTTGTACTCACCTATTTGTGCTTGCGGGGGTTGAGCTTTGGCTCTTTGGTCCCGCCTCTCAACTGTCAATCAACTGGTGTACAGATTCCTGAGCCTACTGGGCTCTATCATATCTACACTTGAAACTGTGTATGGAGTCAGCCTCCACCACATCACTGCCTAATGCATTCCATCCGTTAACTACTCTGACACTGAAAAAGTTCCTTCTAACGTCTCTGTGGCTCATGTGGGTACTCAGTTTCCACCTGTGTCCCCTTGTTCGCGTCCCCCCAGTGTTGAATAGTTTGTCCTTGTCTACCCGGTCGATTCCTCTGAGGATTTTGTAGGTTGTGATCATATCTCCCCTTACTCTTCTGTCTTCCAGTGTCGTAAGGTGCATTTCCCGCAGCCTTTCCTCGTAACTCATGCCTCTTAGTTCTGGGACTAGTCTAGTGGCATACCTTTGGACTTTTTCCAGCTTCGTCTTGTGCTTGACAAGGTACGGGCTCCATGCTGGGGCTGCGTACTCCAGGATTGGTCTTACATATGTGGTGTACAAGATTCTGAATGATTCCTTACACAGGTTCCTGAACGCTGTTCTGATGTTAGCCAGCCTCGCATATGCCGCAGATGTTATCCTTTTTATGTGGGCTTCAGGAGACAGGTTTGGTGTGATATCAACTCCTAGATCTTTCTCTCTGTCCGTTTCATTAAGTACTTCATCTCCTATTCTGTATCCTGTGTCTGGCCTCCTGTTTCCACTGCCTAGTTTCATTACTTTGCATTTACTCGGGTTGAACTTCAACAAGTTCAACCCGAGTAAATGTTCAACCCGAGTTCAACCCGTGTGTGTGTGTGTGTGTGTGTGTGTGTGTGGTGTGTGTGTGTGTGTGTGTGTGTGTGTGTGTGTGTGTGTGTGTGTGTGTGTGTGTGTGAGGACTGTATCACTGACCAGGTCACTTAGAGTCCTACCCTGAAGGGCGAGGCGATACCCTGTGGGCAGCGCCTCAAGGGGGCACCTTAGACGGTGTACTGAACCTGACAGGGAAAGGTAGACCAAACAGCTCATTTAGGTATTAGGTATCCCTGATTCCACCTGGGGGAATCATTCTACGACCTCCGTTGTAGGGGAATGAATTTCTCCAGGCCTAGGAGTGTCTCAGGCATTAGGTAGGGCAGTGATTCGGTCCTCACTACGTGGAGAGAGTCATGGGGAAGGCTAAGAGAAAGAGGAAAAGGTGGCAGCCTTCAGACGAGGAGGGACGGTGGACCGCAGTGCAGCAGGCACCGAAGAAAACTGCCATCGAGGCTTCACCACTTGCTTCTACCAGCAAGACAGCAGACGTAATGAACCTAGAGAAGACAGCATCAGTCTCACACCAGCCAGTGTCAGACACTGTACCTCTCTCCACAGCCCAGCCACAGGACGACAGTATGAGACAGGAGAGGACAGCACCAGTCACACACCAGCCAGTGTCAGACACTGTACCTCTCTCCACAACACAGCCACAGGACAACAGTATGAGACAGGAGAGGACAGCACCAGTCACACACCAGCCAGTGTCAGACACTGTACCTCTCTCCACAGCCCAGCCACAGGACAACAGTATGAGACAGGAGAGGACAGCACCAGTCACACACCAGCCAGTGTCAGACACTGTACCTCTCTCCACAACACAGCCACAGGACAACAGTATGAGGCAGGAGAGGACAGCACCAGTCACACACCAGCCAGTGTCAGACACTGTACCTCTCTCCACAGCCCAGCCACAGAACAACAGTATGAGACAGGAGAGGACAGCACCAGTCACACACCAGCCAGTGTCAGACAATGTACCTCGCTCCACAACACAGCCACAGGACAACAGTATGAGACAGGAGAGGACACCATCAGCCTCACACCAGACATCGCCAGACTCTGCACATCTTCCAAAATTCAAGATAATGCAGACAGACCACTTTCCTACAGCATATGGAGTAGTAACGGCAATGGAAAAAGAACAACCAGAGCTCAAACTTTCCATTACAGTCAACCTGAAAGGAGAAATAATAATAACACCACAAGACCAACAGACTGCAAATTACTTAGAAAAAGTAAGAGTCCTGCAAGGGAAACCTGTATGCTTGGAAAAGCTGGACCCTTCAGAAAGACGCACACGAGTCGTGCTTTTGGGATACCCAATCGACTTTCCCCTGGACCCAGTACTAGAACACAGGCAAATCCTGAATGCGGAACGATGCCGCACAAAAGTAGACAAGGCAGCGACACGTCAGGTTCTGGTGACCGTCATGGGACATGTGCCAGAAACATTCAGTTTTGGAAATTGGGGAACATACCGACAGAGACCATACGTCCCGGAACCCCTGAGCTGCTTCAGGTGTCAGAAATACGGCCACCATCAATCACGCTGCACCGGACAGGAGAGATGCGGAGTGTGCAGACTGAGACATCCAACCAAAGACTGCATAGCCAAGCACAAGGCAAACCAGGCCACAACAGCCAAATGTCCAAATTGTGGAGGCAAACATCATGCCTGGAGCACAACCTGCTCTGCACGGAAAGAAAAAGTACAGACAGCTCAGACCAGGATAAACACACAGACCAGCACCACATACACCAACACCAACGTCTGGAACACTCGTACACAGTCACAACAGACACTCACTCTCACAGAGCAAAACTTCCCGAATCTACTAATTCCAAATCAGAAAATACACAAAAGTGCTGCAGAAATACAGCCAATGCAAAAGAGCAAAAAACAATTACTTTCGGAATCAACACAACAGATTTACAGTTTTACCACCGAGGTCCAGCTGAAAAACATCGTGAAGATCATGGCAGAGACCATTATCAATTGCCTACAGATGACGCAGAACGCCTCACAGCAACAGACTCAAGACATCACTTGTGTGATAATGGACAAGATCGTGCAGCAGACCACAGTTACACAAGAAATAGACAGTCCGAGACAAGACGGAGCACAAGAGGACAAACAACGCAACATGGACAGACAGACTTCCAACAACAGTCGGGTAGTCAAGACACCAGAACATCAACATTCACAAAAGCAACTGCAAGAAGCAGTGACCACCCAAGATCAACAGAATCTTACAACACAAGAGACAGATACCAACAGCTAATGCAGTCTGATATGCAACAACACCAACAAAGACATATTGGACAGCAGAGATGCACAGGTTCCGACAACACAAGAAACAGCCACGAGCAATCAATGCAGTCCGACATGCAACAATACCAACAACAAAGTGATGGACCACAGTTATGCACAGATTCCAACAACGCCGGGGATGACCACGAACAATCAATACAGTCCGATTTGCAGCGACACGACTTGCGAGGTGGAGAATATAGAGGTCGATCCCGAAGAGGAGTTCTGGTAGAACAGGCAACACCAACCCAAACCGTCGTCTGGCCATTACGAATACTGCACTGGAACATACAAGGTCTTGGAAATAAAAACCACACACTTCAGGAGGCTGCAATCAGCACGAAAGCAGATATAATCGTTTTGGAAGAAACTCTTTTTCCAGCCACGAAATCCTTCAGATTAGCTGGATATCAGCACTATGTTATACCTTATGAACAGGGGAGACAAAGAGGATTAATGACCCTAGTCAGGAACACCATACCCAGCAAGAAAATAGACCCAGTTTCATGTGGGGATGGAGTAGAGGTATTAGCAGTGACAGTGCAGTTAGAAACCCATTAGGATTTCAACTTAGATTCAACAGATCAGAAGAAGTTGTTAAACACATATGGCAAAATCTTACTGAAGCGACCACATGAGTAATAAATACTCATACTCCGCCCAAGTAAAACAGAAACAAGCAACACTTAGTGGGCCAGCCAGAGGCTTAGGGTTCGCGCAGGAATATCCCTGAAAAAAAGGCCCTTCTTTTTGCTAAAGTACCGTAAATATTAAACGTAACGTAAATATTAAATATTTGTTTATCTTTGTGTGTATGCCAAGTTTTCAGGAATAATTATTTTGTTATGTTTATTATTATACGTAAATAATGTAATTATTTATGTTTGTTGACTCATCCAACAAGTACACCACAAAGGACTTTTCCAGTTTTATTTACTTTGATTGACTATTTTTATTTAATGTTAGTAAGACCACCTAGAGGTGCCAGGTAGTTGCTGCACTACCAACAACATGTAAGACCATCAGAGGTGCCAGGTAGTTGCTGCACTACCAACAACATGTAAGACCACCAGAGGTGCCAGGTAGTTGGTGCACTACCAACAACATGTAAGGCCACCTAGAGGTGCCAGGTAGTTGCTGCACTACCAACAACATGTAAGACCACCTAGAGGTGCCAGGTAGTTGGTGCACTACCAACAACATGTAAGGCCACCTAGAGGTGCCAGGTAGTTGCTGCACTACCAACAACATGTAAGGCCACCTAGAGGTGCCAGGTAGTTGCTGCGCTACCAACAACATGTAAGGCCACCTAGAGGTGCCAGGTAGTTGCTGCACTACCAACAACATGTAAGGCCACCTAGAGGTGCCAGGTAGTTGCTGCACTACCAACAACATGTAAGACCACCTAGAGGTGCCAGGTAGTTGCTGCGCTACCAATAACAAGTAAGACCACCTAGAGGTGCCAGGTAGTTGCTGCACTACCAACAACATGTAAGACCACCAGAGGTGCCAGGTAGTTGCTGCACTACCAACAACAAGACCACCAGAGGTGCCAGGTAGTTGCTGCACTACCAACAACAAGACCACCAGAGGTGCCAGGTAGTTGCTGCACTACCAACAACATGTAAGACCACCAGAGGTGCCAGGTAGTTGCTGCACTACCAACAACAAGACCACCAGAGGTGCCAGGTAGTTGGTGCACTACCAACAACATGTAAGACCACCTAGAGGTGCCAGGTAGTTGCTGCACTACCAACAACATGTAAGACCACCTAGAGGGGCCAGGTAGTTGCTGCACTACCAACAACAAGTAAGACCACCAGAGGTGCCAGGTAGTTGCTGCACTACCAACAACATGTAAGACCACCAGAGGTGCCAGGTAGTTGGTGCACTACCAACAACATGTAAGACCACCTAGAGGTGCCTGTAGTTGCTGCACTACCAACAACATGTAAGACCACCAGAGGTGCCAGGTAGTTGCTGCACTACCAACAACAAGTAAGACCACCAGAGGTGCCAGGTAGTTGGTGCACTACCAACAACATGTAAGACCACCAGAGGTGCCAGGTAGTTGCTGCACTACCAACAACATGTAAGACCACCAGAGGTGCCAGGTAGTTGGTGCACTACCAACAACATGTAAGACCACCTAGAGGTGCCTGGTAGTGGCTGCACTACCAACAACATGTAAGACCACCTAGAGGTGCCAGGTAGTTGCTGCACTACCAACAACAAGTAAGACCACCTAGAGGTGCCTGGTAGTTGCTGCACTACCAACAACATGTAAGACCACCTAGAGGTGCCAGGTAGTTGGTGCACTACCAACAACATGTAAGACCACCTAGAGGTGCCAGGTAGTTGGTGCACTACCAACAACATGTAAGGCCACCTAGAGGTGCCAGGTAGTTGCTGCGCTACCAACAACATGTAAGGCACCTAGAGGTGCCAGGTAGTTGCTGCACTACCAACAACATGTAAGACCACCTAGAGGTGCCAGGTAGTTGCTGCACTACCAACAACATGTAAGGCCACCTAGAGGTGCCAGGTAGTTGCTGCGCTACCAACAACATGTAAGGCCACCTAGAGGTGCCAGGTAGTTGCTGCACTACCAACAACATGTAAGGCCACCTAGAGGTGCCAGGTAGTTGCTGCGCTACCAACAACATGTAAGGCCACCTAGAGGTGCCAGGTAGTTGCTGCACTACCAACAACATGTAAGACCACCAGAGGTGCCAGGTAGTTGCTGCACTACCAACAACATGTAAGACCACCAGAGGTGCCAGGTAGTTGCTGCACTACCAACAACATGTAAGACCACCTAGAGGTGCCAGGTAGTTGCTGCACTACCAACAACATGTAAGACCACCTAGAGGTGCCAGGTAGTTGCTGCACTACCAACAACATGTAAGACCACCTAGAGGTGCCAGGTAGTTGGTGCACTACCAACAACATGTAAGACCACCTAGAGGGGCCAGGTAGTTGCTGCACTACCAACAACAAGACCACCTAGAGGTGCCAGGTAGTTGCTGCACTACCAACAACATGTAAGACCACCTAGAGGTGCCAGGTAGTTGCTGCACTACCAACAACAAGACCACCTAGAGGTGCCAGGTAGTTGCTGCACTACCAACAACATGTAAGACCACCTAGAGGTGCCAGGTAGTTGGTGCACTACCAACAACATGTAAGACCACCTAGAGGTGCCAGGTAGTTGCTGCACTACCAACAACATGTAAGACCACCAGAGGTGCCAGGTAGTTGCTGCACTACCAACAACAAGACCACCTAGAGGTGCCAGGTAGTTGCTGCACTACCAACAACATGTAAGACCACCTAGAGGTGCCAGGTAGTTGCTGCACTACCAACAACATGTAAGACCACCAGAGGTGCCAGGTAGTTGCTGCACTACCAACAACATGTAAGACCACCTAGAGGTGCCAGGTAGTTGCTGCACTACCAACAACAAGTCCACCAGAGGTGCCAGGTAGTTGCTGCACTACCAACAACAAGACCACCTAGAGCTGCCAGGTAGTTGGTGCACTACCAACAACATGTAAGACCACCTAGAGGTGCCAGGTAGTTGCTGCACTACCAACAACAAGT
>WNGS01004946.1:35344859-35362304 GCA_020271785.1 Procambarus virginalis
TCGTACTGTCTCACCCCTGTCATTTTTCCTGGCATCTCCTTTTGTCTGTTTTGCCTGCACTTGCTGCTATGTTGGGGGCGTGGTCGGTTTCCACCACTTCCTTGCTTGTGCGTTCCCTTGTTTTCCTCCTCTGCCGCAGGGTGTTCTACGTGTGTTCCTTGGCTTCTTGGGCTTTTTTCGGCCTGGGTCCTGTGGTGTTGTGGTGTGCTTCTTTGTCTCGGTCTATTGCTGTTGCTCGTACCTCTTGGTTCGGGTACGGTTCTGGCGGCAACCCGTCCGCCTTCTTTGGTTTCCTTGCTTGCCCTGCCAATTGGGTTTTTCGGGGTCTGGCGATGTCCCGCGTCGGACCCGTCATTTCTGAACTCCTGGCAGGTTTGCTTGCTTGGAGTTCTTCTGTTCGGCAGTTAGTTTCGTTCATTTATTATGCACCCCATACCCATCTTGGGCGGTAGTGGAAAGGGTTAGAGGCACATAATGGGCTCAGGGACTGAACCCCACACTTCATTTAGCTCCGCAAGTTACAATCTTGATGAGCTAGTTACAAATTCAATATAAGTCGTCACATCAACAATGGGTTCGAGATCGGCCTCAAGTACAGGTTCTAAATTAAGCAACTGACATGTGAAGTGCTAGTGTAAAAATTTATATGTTTGTCCTGCACACCGCCCCCCATCCAGTGGGCAGCGGTGGATAGGTTACAATCACTCAGTTGCTACCTACTGTTAGCAAACTGGGGATGTTTGGCTACAATTTCTGGTGGCAGATCCTTTTGAATGAAATCTTTGCACATCGCTGGAACATTGGTTATAGAATTGTCTCTAACTTCACGTATCTTTTCGCACTCCATCACATAGTGACGGAGGGTGTGCGAATAATTTTGTTGACCCAGTTTACATTTGGTCAGGTCTCCATCGACAGATGATGAGAATTCCCGAGATACTTTGGGATGCTGGTCGGCAGACGTTCCATCTTCTTGTGCCACCTGAGTTCGGTGGTCGCGCCCGAGATCTTCTTGCGGCTCCGCCTTTTCCTGGGCTTGGAGGGGCCTTGTCGGGGCTGCTTCCGTCTGCCTCGTGGTCTCGCCTCCAGCTGGTGGTCGGTGTCCCACCTGCGTGTTTCTCTTGGCGGCAGTATGGGGTGTTTTGGCGGTCCTTCCTTTTCCTGTCCCTTCTTAGGTGGTTCCTCTTGTTAGCGTCGGCTTGGTTTTTGGTGGGGGTTGGGGGCCGTCGTCGTGCCACATACTGTCGCCTCTCTTTTGTGCGGCGCTGGCGGGGCCGCTTTGGCTTGCTTTCGGTCTTGGTGTTGCTTCTACACCGTTAGTACGCTGTCTTGTGCGTCGTTTCCCCTCCGGCCTGTTCGTGCGCCGCTTGCACCATCCTGGTCTCCGCTGTGTGCCATGGCGTCTGTGTCCGGAGCGCGTTTTGCGTTGATTCGGTTCTGTTCTTCCCGGTTCGCCTGTGATGGTGTCCTGGGTTGTCAGCCGTGTTCTTGCGGCTGGCTGCCTGTGTTCTTAACTCCTGCCCGTGATGTTCGTGGCTTTGCTGCTCTCGCTGCCGTCTGGATGACGTGTTCGAGCAGTCTTTCGGGCATGGATCTTTGGTGTTCGTTCGGGGGCCTTGCTGCTCGTTGTTCTTGTGTTGTTCCCAGGACTTTCCGGGGCTGTGGCGCCTTGGGTTGGCGTTGCTGCCGGTTGTATCGCTTCCAGGGGGAGGGGTGCGTGGTGTCCGCCTCCCGGTTCCGTCCATTTTGATCTTCCTCTGTGGGTAGTTAGCTCCGGGGAGCCGACGGGGCTTCCCCCAGAAAACCAGCGTTGAATGTAATGAAACGCCATTTTCTGGGTGAGTCCCGGAGGCTCCCCGGCAACCCTCCCTCCCTCCGGTCGGCGTTTTTTTCGCGTGTCTTGACATCCAGCCTCAGAACTGATGGGTGGATAGCCGGCGTGGGGAGGTCTGGGGCTCCCCCTTCCCCCTCCTGGGGAGGGGGGAGCTGCGCAGACAGCGGCGCAGTGACGTGTGACATCATACTAGTTTGCTTGTTTTTCTGTTGGGGAGTTCTATCCACTAGTTTGGCTTTTGGTAGCAATTTTAACCAGAATAGGGGTTTGTTTTGGGGCGCTTACCTTTCTGGGTGCCTGTCCCGGTCGATGGCAGACATAGAATGCTTCCAATCACACGGGGGCTTCTATAGGCCATTGCTCCCCTTGCCTCTCTGAGGGGGCCCGGTTCTGGCCGTGGTCCCCGGTAGGCCTAAGAACTCCATACACATGACTGATGCCAAAGTCTGACATTAGCATATCAGCCTGGGATAGCTCCGGGGAGCCTCCGGGACTCACCCAGAAAATGGCGTTTCATTACATTCAACGCTGGTTTTTTTGGGGGGCAAATAAAATAAGAAATACTGCATATTATTTACTTTGATTAATAGAGTTGCCTTGTTCATCATAGTTCACAATTTCTGAAGAGTGAAGAGGTATGATTATAGGAGGAGGAGGAGGAGGGGGAGGGAGGTGGTGGTACAGAAAGGAATTGATTATTTTTTCCTGGAAGAGTTTCATGTTGGCTCCTTGAAATTCTCTTGCTGAGATGGCTTCCCTATTGTGTCACATCAGTTATGGAAGTCTTGTATGGCCTACTAGGAACCTGGGGCCAGATTCATGAAGCAGATACGCAAGTTGCCCGAAACGCTATGCGTATTAGTGGCTTTAGGTATTGTAATGTACTAGCTCTTATCTATAAATCCAACATTATGTTTGTAACTCTTCATCAATGTATGTACTTTTACCTGAATAAAAAATTGAATTTGAAAGTACTTACGAACGTTTATATCTTTCCTCAATCTTTGACGGCTTTGGTTACATTTATTAAACAGTTTACAAGCATGAAAACTTGCCAATCAACTGTTGTTATTGTTATAAACAGCCTCCTGGTGCTTCAGAGCTCATTGACAGTTTAATAATTGTAAACAAAGCCGCCAAAAATTGAGAAAAGATATACAGGTTCGTAAATGCTTCCGTAACTGCTTCGTGAATCTGGCCCCCAGAGGCAAAACTCGGGGACCCCTCCAGGTGGTAAAGGAGCTGGGGAATTGTTTCGATCACCCTCACAGAGAAAATATCCTGAACGTAATCAAAGCACTACAAACAACTGCATGCTTCAAAGAAAATGAAGTACTAAAACAACTCCACAAACCATTCACTTTGACCCAAATGATTCACTATTGAATGATTCACTCTTGCTTGAGTGGTAAAAAGTAACTTCCATCTTTCTTTCTGGTATCCATGGGTGATGCTTCTTTTTGTGCTGTTTGAGAATTGCTTGTTTGCTCTTATTCTCCCCAAGGCCATGGGAAGGTGGCAGCTCCATGTCTAGCAGCCTGTGCAGTCTGGAGCCCTTACTGGTGGAGGATCACGGGGCACGTACCCACGTGGCAGCCTTTTTGCATGTCTGGGTAGTTGTTCAGCTCAATTCAATTTCTTTCTTTATTATGCACCCCATACCCATCCCGTGGGCGGCGGTGTAAAGGATTACAGAGGCACATAATCGGTTCAGGAACTGAACCCTCTAGTTCGTTTAGCTAAGCAAATAACAATGTTTGACGCTAGTTACAAAATTATCAATGTTGTATACACATGTACACACCCTCATACATACATGTACATATATATATATACGTATACACATATACATACACATACATATCTAATCACCCACACAAATACACACATCAATAATCTTTGTGTCACAAGTGACACAAAGAGGTGTCACAAGTGACATTACAAGAGGCTCACAACAGTCACTATACAAGGCACTTTACATCTATAGTGAGTCACACAGTTACTAGTCTTGCTGCACACCCACCCAACTGGGCGGCAGCTTTACAGTCATGTGCATGCATTACCGACAGTAAGCAAATTTTGGATACTTCGCTAAAATTTCGGGCAGCACATCATTGTGAATGAAGTACTTACACATTTCTTGGACACTATTGATGGTGTTATCTCTAAATTCCGCAATTTTTTCACATTCCATTATATAATGACGCAAAGTATGCGAATAGTTCTGCTGACAGAGTTTACATTTAGTCAAATCTACATCAGCAGATGTTACAAACTCCCAGAGGTACTTGTAGCCGAGCCTAAGCCTAGCAGTGGTAACATCTAGAAGTCTGCTAACATTATTGGATGACCCATAGACGTGCGGTTCTTCATGCATAATAGAATGATGATAGATGGAGTAACTGGTGTGAATTTCACTTTGCCTCAAGCCTCCGAAATTTAGTTGATGTTCCTGGGATATTACTGCCCTCAGGCTGCTCAAAGGCAGTCCAAGTTGGTTGTTCAGCTCTGATCAGTTTTGTGGTGGCCTGAATGTTCTGGTGCATATCTCTGGTTTGGCTGCTTGTTGCCCTGCAGTTCTGGCTTTGGTGGTGCTGCCAAATTTGTTTACCCCATCCTTCAAGAGGCAATGGTGGCTTTTTAGTTTGTTTCGCATTTCAGCTGGCCTAGGTTTCTGATTTGAGTGGTTTTCTTCTCCGCTCTGCTCTTTTATCCATAAACCCCGTCTTTTTTCCTCCTGTTGTCCTGAGGAGGCTGTTCCTATGCTCATTTCGACCTATGTTTCTGGCCTGTTGATCCCTCAGGTTCTTTTACAAGAGGTGCTATCCCTCTGGCTTGAAGGGGGGTTCAGCACGGTTGGGGGCTTCCCCGGCTGTTGGTCGCGGTTGGCCCGAGTTCCATTCCTGGGCTCTAGGAGACTCAATCCACTGTCCCCATGGTGTGAGGCCGAGCTCTATCGACTTTATTTATAAGGTCCTAGTTGAGTCAGATTCCCGGGCCTTTGTGCTTCATGTGGCGGATACCTCTTCTGCTCAACATCCCAACTACATGTCATGGAAAGGTGGCACGGCTCAGAATTTTTCACACAGATCCTTTTGTGGGTTGTCCTTTTGACGGATTGTGGGGGTGGAGGTGGGGGTGGGGGAGGTATGTCCCTAGTCCCTCAACTCGTGGCTCTTCTGGGTAGTTTGACAGTTTCTGGTGGCATTGATCCACCCTCTCTCCTCTGTTGAGTTCAGGGGAGGTTGGTCAGGCCTCCTACCATCAGCTCCATGGAGTCGTGAAGTGGTTGCCCTTGAGCATGGTCGATTCCTAGATGGCATCCATGGATCTCAGGCACGCATGCTGGCATCTTCCTGTTCACCTAAGAGTCTGGGATTTCTTGTGGGGTGCCGGGCTTACTGCTTCAAGGTTCTGCCTTACAGCTTGAATCTGGCCCCATGGAGCTTGACCAAGTTAGCACGGGTAGTTGTGACCTGGCTATGTCTCTTGGGGGCTGTGGCTATCTATGTGTTGTGATCTTCCACCCATGGACTTGTCTTGACCTATGTCAACTAAGGTTGGTTTAGTCTCCCAGTCACTCTGCATGTCAGCTGCCCAGGGTTCTGGTTCTGTCCCAGCTTGCATCATGGGTACACGGGCATGGCTCCACACTCATGGGCAGTGTGGATGTAAAGGAAGCGCTGCTTATGAGTGACAATGGGAACGGATTCGTATTCAGGATCGAGATGCTAAAACAGGGATTTGGGAGGCTGTGTCCATGAGCTGGGGGACGACACCCCCAACCCCTCCCCCCTGTGTGGAATCTCGAACTTGAGTTTGCACTCTTAAGTTGAGACGTCAAGTTGTGGTGGAAAGTTTTTGCCTTGAGAAGAGGCCATTTGATATTTGGTGGGGGATGAAGCCTGGTAGCTTCCCTCATATTAAATGACTTTGCTAGTCAAGATAAGTGTAGAAATCCTGTCACTTAAATCCTACATTTAGAAAATGGTGGCTTTCAGGGATCCAAGGCATTCAAGTTCGACCAAAAACTGCACATGGAAAAGCTCTTTAAGCGGTCAAGTTTTGACAGAAAAGGCCAAGGAGGTAGTGGGGGGGGGGGGGGAGGATGGGCTGTCAAAGATTCTGGAATATACTTGACTCATTTCTGGTTCAAGGGGGGAAGAGAATGTCATGTTGCTGCCAATATGTTACAGGAGTTGGAAGCTTTGGCAAATCAAAAGGTGTGAAGGGGATCGTTGCCAATAGGGTTACAAGAGATAATACAAACAGCCAATCAGGTGGTGGTGGTGGGGAGGAGGAGGGGCGGGGTATGTTTGCATCTTTGTAAGGCTAAGCTTAGGCTGGGAAGGTGTTAAAGACTCACCAGGACCAGACCTTTCATTACATTCATTGCTTGATTTTTTTAAAAGCATATTTGAGGTACTGCAATTGATAGTGGCAAAGAAGATGTCATTAATGTCTATGTTTTTTATTTTATTTATTGATATATACTTACACTCTTGTTCAGCCACTAGCATGCGTAGCATTTCGGGCAGGTCCTTAATCTTAATTTTTCCCTGGAATATGACCCGCCAAATCGTTTAACAACCAGGTACCCATTTTACTGTTGAGTAAACAGAGGCTACAGTTAAGGATTGGCACCCAGTATATCCTCCCTGAGCCAGGATACGAACCCAGGACAAAGCGCTCGCGAAATGCCAGGCGAGTGTCTTAACCACTACACCACGGGACTGGCGAATTATGTTAGCTAATTGCAACCATGTGAGGATGACCTCAGTCTCAATCATGTTGAGCTTCTAATTAGATGAATTTCCTTCAAGCAATGTTAAGATTTAACAATTTAAAAATGTTTTGTACGTGTACTATCTTCTTGGTCATCTTTAATGTCCGTCCGTCTTCATCTTGAAAAACATAAATTAATAATTGAGTCGCAACATGGTTTTATAAATGGCTGTTCATGTTTAACAAATTTGTTATCATTTTATTCTAGCATAGTTGAGGCAGTTGATATTGGTAAGGATTGTGATGTTGTGTACCTTGACTTTAGCAAAGCTTTTGATACAGTGCCACATGAAAGACTGATTAAAAAGATAGAGGCTCATGGTATTGGGGGTGCTATATTAAGCTAGATTAGGGCATGGCTATACCAAAGGAAACAGAGAGTTAGTATAAATGGAGTCAAGTCAGAGTGGGAAAATGTTGTAAGTGGAGTGCCTCAAGGCTCTGTCTTGGGACCTCTGTTGTTTATAATATATATAAATGATTTAGATTCAGGTTTGAGTAGCAACATTTGCAAATTTGCTGATGATACGAAAATCGGTAGGGAAATTAATTCAGAGGAGGACTCACTATCACTTCAAGTTGATCTAGATAGGGTTTTGAAATGGTCAAAGGATTGGCAGATGCAGTTTAATGCTGATAAATGTAAAGTTCTGAGGCTAGGTAACGATGATAGAGTAACAGGATACGAGCTAGATGGTGTTGAGATTGCGAAATCGGATTGCGAAAGGGATCTGGGAGTTATGATTAGTAAGAATTTAAAACAAAAGGATCAATGCATGAATGTTCGTAATAAGGCAAATCGGACACTCGGATTTATTAATCGCAGCATTAGTAACAAGACACTGGGTGTGGTTCTCAAGCTATATCTTGCTCTAGTTAGGCCCCATTTAGATTATGCAGTTCAGTTTTGGTCGCCATATTATAGAATGAATATAAATTCACTTGAACGTGTCCAGCGTAGGATGACTAAGTTAATTCCCCAAATTAGAAATCTTTCATATGAAGAAAGATTAACTAAGCTTAAGTTGCATTCACCGGAAAGGCGAAGAGTTAGGGCTGACATGATAGAGGTTTACAAGTGGATGAATGGACATAACAAAGGGGATATTAATAGGGTATTAAAAGTATCAACACAAGACAGAACACGAAACAACGGGTATAAATTAGATAAGTTTAGATTTAGGAAAGACTTGGGTAAATACTGGTTCAGTAACAGGGTTGTTGATTTGTGGAACCAATTGCCACGTAACATTGTGGAGGTGGGGTCCCTCGATTGTTTCAAGGTTGGTTGGACATGTATATGAGCGGGATTGGGTGGTTATAAATAGGAGCTGCCTCATATGGGCCAATAGGCCTTCTGCAGCTGCCTTTGTTCTTATGTTCTTATGTTCTTATCTTGAGATGATTTCGGGGTTTAGCGTCTCTGCGGCCCGGTCCTCGGCCAGGCCTCCTTTTTGTTACACACCCCCAGGAAGCAGCCCGGAGCAGCTGTCTAACTCCCAGTTAACTATTTACTGCTAGGTGAACAGGGGCATCAGGGGTGAAAGAAACCCCATTTGTTTCCGCCTCCGCCGGGATCGAATCCGGAACCTTTGGACTATGAATCCCGAGCGCTGTCCACTCAGCCGTCAGGCCCCTACTACCACCAGCTTTATTTATATTTCCCACATACATTAAAACTTTGAATTAACATTGTTAGGATCTTCATATAAATAACTAATTTTGAATGAGAGTAACAACAGAAGTTTCAACTTGGTATTAACAGTATCGACAGCTGTCTTAATGACGAACTTCATTACATAAACATTAACCCAACCTAACCCTAGAATTCCTATTCAAGCCTATTTAGTCTTTTCCTAATATTATCAGACTTGGTGCCTGTTCCCATCACAAGTGTTCCCACAGCACTCGCGTCGGGGCGGCCAATTGTACAATGACTCTTTACAGTTTTTCAATTACTCTTTTTAAACTTCTCCATAACTGTTACATCAGTGTATACTCGCCTAGTTGTGTTTGCGGGGGTTGAGCTCTGGCTCTTTGGTCCCGCCTCTCAACTGTCAACAACTGGTGTACAGATTTATGAGCCTATTGGGCTCTATCATATCTACATTGTAAACTGTGTATGGAGTCAGCCTCCACCACATTACTGGTTAATGCATTCCATTTGTTAACTACTCTGACATTGAAAAAATTCTTTCTAATGTCTCTGTGGCTCATCTGGGTACTGGGCATAACTGGCCGACCCCTCACAGTGTTCAAGAGAGAACTGGATAAGCACCTCCAAAGGATACCTGATCAACCAGGCAGTGATTCATATGTCAGGCTGCGAGCAGCTGCGTCAAACAGCCTGGTTCACCAGTCCAGCAATGAGGAGGCCTGGTCGACGACTGGACCACAGGGACGCTAAACCCCAGAAACACTTCAAGCTAACTTCAAGGTAAGTTTCTACTTGCGTCCCCTTGTTCGTGTCCCACCTGTGCTAAAGAGTTTGTCTTTGTCCACCCTGTCAATTTCCCTGAGAATTTTGTAGGTGGTTATCATGTCTCCCCATACTCTTCTGTTTTCCAGGGATGTGAGGTTCAGCTCCCTTAGCCTTTCCTCGTAGCTCATACCTCTCAGTTCTGGGACCAGTCTGGTGGCATACCTCTGAATCTTCTCTAACTTCATCTTGTGTTTAACTAGGTATGGACTCCAGGCTGGAGCGGCATACTCCAGGACTGGACTTACATCATTGGTATACAAGGTTCTGAACAGTTCCTTACACAAGTTTCTAAGGGCAGTTCTTATGTTGGCCAGTCTAGCATATGCCGCTGATGATATCCTTTTGATGTGGGCCTCTGGGGATAGGTTCGGTGTGATATCAACCCCCAGATCTTTCTCTCTATTTGACTCTTGCAGGATATCACCTCCCAGATGGTACATTGTATTCAGCCTTCTGTTCCCTTCGCCAAATTTCATTACCTTACGCTTTCCTGAATTGAACTTTAAGTCATTTTCTAGACCATTCCACCAGTTTGTCCAGGTTGTCCTGTAGTCTCTGTCTATCTTCATCTGTTTTGATTCTTCTCATAATTTTTGCATCATCAGCAAACATTGAGAGGAACGAGTCTATACCCTCCGGAAGGTCATTTACATATACTGGAAACAGGATGGGTCCGAGTACAGAGCCCTGTGGAACCCCATTGATGACATCTCGCCACTCTGATGCCTCCCCCCCTCACTGTTACTTGCTGTTTCGTGTTGCTTAGATACTCTATTATCCACTGGAGCACCTTACCTTTTACTCCTGCCTGTTGCTCAAACTTTTGTAACAGCCTTTTGTGAGGTACTGTGTCAAAGGCTTTTTGACAGTCCAAGAAAATGCAGTCTGCCCACCCTTCTCTTTCTTGCCTAATTTATGTTGCTTGGTCATAGAATTCTATTAGACCTGTGAGGCACGATTTACCATCTCTGAACCCATGCTGGTGGTGTGTTATTAAGCTGTTTCCCTCCAGATGCTCTATGAGCCTTTTCCTCACGATCTTCTCCATCACCTTGCATGGTATACAAGTTAGGGAAACTGGCCTGTAGTTCAGTGCCTCTTGCCTGTCACCCTTTTTGTATATTGGGACTACATTAGCTGTCTTCCAGCTTTCCGGTAGGCCTCCCGTTTCCAGTGACCTGTTATACACCATAGAGAGTGGCACACTTAGTGTTTCTGCACCTTCTTTTAGTATCCATGGTGAGATTCTGTCAGGCCCAACAGCCTTTGTCACATCCAGTTCCAGCAGATACCTTTTGACCTCATCACTGGTGAGGTCAAATTCCTCCAAGGTCTGGTTTGCCGCCGCCTCATTTAGTGTAGGGGCTTCTCCTTGTTCTTCTGTGAAGACCTCCTGGAATATCTTGTTGAGTTCTTCACACACTTCCATGTCATTCTCTGTGTATCAGTTCTCCCCCTTTTCTCTGTTTCAACACTTGTTCCTTCACTGCTGGTTTCCTCCTGATGTGGGTGTGGAGCAGCTTTGGTTGGGTCTTAGCTTTACTTGCGATGTCATTTTCATACTGTCTCTCTGCTTCCCTCCTCACTCAGAGGTACTCATTTTTGGCCCTCTGGAATCTCTCCCTGCTCTCTGGTGTTCTGTTGTTCCTGTAGTTTCTCCATGTTCTTTTACTCAATTGGTTCGCTGCCTCACATTCCTGATTGAACCACAGATTCTTCTGTTGCTTTTAATTTTTCTCTTTTTGGACCAGAATAAACCTGTCTGCAGCTTCCTGGCACTTCTGGGTGACATAATCCATCATTTCCTGCACAGACTTTTTTCTGAGTTCTGTTTCCCATGGCATTCCCCTGAGGAAGTTCCTCATCTCGTCATATTTGCCTCTTCGGTAATTTAGTCTTTTTCCTTCCAATCCCATCCTTGGACAGGTTATCCCCACCTCTACCAGATACTCAAATGTCAATATACTGTGGTCACTCATTCCTATGGGGGCTTCAAATTTGACTTCCCTTATTTCTGACTCATTCAACGTGAATATCGGGTCCAGTCTAGCTGATTCGTCTTTCCCTCTCATTCTTGTGGGTTCCCTGACATGTTGGCTCAGAAAGTTCCTTGTCGTCACTTCCAAGAATTTAGCTCTTCATGTATCCATGTGGGTCTCCATTCTCCCAGTCTATCTTTCCATGGTTGAAATCGCCTATGATTAAGAGTCTGGAGCCATTCCTGCAGGCAACTGGAGCTGCTCTCTCTATTATATTAATGGTGTCCATATTGTTCCTATCAAACTCCTGTCTGGGTGTTCTGTCATTTAGGGGAGGGTTGTAAATGACTGCCACTATTATCTTAGGTCCACCCATTGTAATAGTTGCTGTTATGTAATCTGTGAACCCGTCACAGCCCGGAATTTCCATCTCTTCAAAGCTCCAGTCCTTCCTTATCAGCAGGGCCACTCCTCCACCTCCTCTCCCTTCCCTCTCTTTCCATACTATATAGTAGTCCTTTGGAAACACAGCATCTGTTATGACTCCTGACAATTTTGTTTCTGTGAGTCCTATTACATCAGGGTTTTCTTACTGCACCCTTTCTGCCAGTTCAGTTTGTGTGTGTGTACTCATCTAGTTGCACTCACCTAGTTGTGCTTGCGAGGGTTGAGCTCTGGCTCTTTGGTCCCGCCTCTCGACCGTTAATCAACTGGTGTACAGGTTCCTGAGCCTATTGGGCTCTATCATATATACATTGTAAACTGTGTATGGAGTCAGCCTCCACCACATCACTGTCTAATGCATTCCACCTGTTAACTACTCTGACACTGAAAAAGTTCTTTCTAACTTCCCTGTGGCTCATGTGGGTACTCAGTTTCCACCTGTGTCCCCTTGTTCGTATACCACCAGTATTAAACAGTTTATCCTTATCAACCCTGTCAAGTTCTCAAAGAATTTTGTAGGTAGTGAACATGTCTCCCCTTACTCTTATGTCTTCCAGGTGTCGTGAGGTGCAACTCACTCAGCCTTTCCTCGTAACTCGTGCCTCTTAGTTCTGGGACTAGTCTAGTGGCATACAAGAATACCTCTGAACTTGTTCTGAACTCTTCCTCCGTGGTGATTGTTGCCGCTACCTGCCCTGGCCATATAATTAGCTAAGCTGCTTCTAATTAAAAAGAAGTTGAAAAAAAAAAATAACATTTGCAGTTATGGACTGGCACTTTGGCATATTACGTGTGGGAGGAATTATCTGTGGGAGGAATGTGTGGGAGGAATTATCTGTGGGAGGAATTATGTGTGGGAGGAATTATCTGTGGGAGGAATTATCTGGGAGGAATCATGTGTGGGAGGAATTATCTGTGGGAGGAATTATCTGTGGGAGGAATTACGTGTGGGAGGAATTATCTGTGGGAGGAATGATGTGTGGGAGGAATTATCTGTGGAGGAATTATCTGTGAGGAATTATCTGTTGGAGGAATTATGTGTTGGAGGAATTATCTGTGGGAGGAATTATGTGTGGGAGGAATTATCTGTGGGAGGAATTATCTGGGAGGAATCATGTGTGGGAGGAATATGTGTGGGAGGAATTATCTGTGGGAGGAATTATCTGGGAGGAATCATGTGTGGGAGGAATTATCTGTGGGAGGAATTATGTGTGGGAGGAATTATCTGTGGGAGGAATTATCTGGGAGGATCATGTGTGGAGGAATTATCTGTGGGAGGAATTATGTGTGGGAGGAATTATGTGTGGGAGGAATTATCTGTGGGAGGAATTATGTGTGGGAGGAATTATCTGTGGAGGAATTATCTGGGAGGAATCATGTGTGGGAGGAATTATCTGTGAGGAATTATCTGTGGGAGGAATTATCTGAGAGGAATCATGTGTGGGAGGAATTATCTGTGGGAGGAATTACGTGTGGGAGGAATATCTGTGGGAGGAATTATGTGTGGGAGGAATTATCTGTGGGAGGAATTATCTGTGGGAGGAATTATCTGTGGGAGGAATTATCTGTGAGGATTATCTGTGGGAGGAATTATGTGTGGGAGGAATTATCTGTGGGAGGAATTATGTGTGGGAGGAATTATCTGTGGGAGGAATTATCTGGGAGGAATCATGTGTGGGAGGAATATCTGTGAGGAATTATCTGGGGGAGGAATTATCTGAGAGGAATTATCTGTGGGAGGAATTACGTGTGGGAGGAATTATCTGTGGGAGGAATTATGTGTGGGAGGAATTATCTGGGAGGAATCATGTGTGGGAGGAATTATCTGTGGGAGGAATTATGTGGGAGGAATCATGTGGGGAGGAATTATCTGTGAGGAATTATCTGTGGAGGAATTATCTGGGAGGAATCATGTGTGGGAGGAATTATCTGTGGGAGGAATTATGTGTGGGAGGAATTATCTGTGGGAGGAATTATCTGGGAGGAATCATGTGTGGGAGGAATTATCTGTGGGAGGAATTATCTGGGAGGAATCATGTGTGGGAGGAATTATCTGTGGGAGGAATTATGTGTGGGAGGAATATCTGTGGGAGGAATTATCTGGGAGGAATCATGTGTGGGAGGAATTATCTGTGGGAGGAATTATCTGGGAGGAATTATCTGGGAGGAATCATGTGTGGAGGAATTATCTGTGAGGAATTATCTGTGGGAGGAATTATCTGTGGGAGGAATTATCTGGGAGGAATATGTGTGGGAGGAATTATGTGTGGGAGGAATTATCTGTGGGAGGAATTATCTGGGAGGAATCATGTGTGGGAGGAATTATCTGTGAGGAATTATCTGTGGGAGGAATTATCTGGGAGGAATCATGTGTGGGAGGAATTATCTGTGGGAGGAATTACGTGTGGGAGGAATTATCTGTGGGAGGAATTATGTGGGAGGAATTATCTGTGGGAGGAATTATCTGTGGGAGGAATTATCTGTGGGAGGAATTATCTGTGAGGAATTATCTGTGGGAGGAATTATGTGTGGGAGGAATTATCTGTGGGAGGAATCATGTGTGGGAGGAATTATCTGTGGAGGAATTATCTGTGGGAGGAATTATCTGTGGGAGGAATCATGTGTGGGAGGAATTATCTGTGGGAGGAATTATCTGTGGGAGGAATTATGTGTGGGAGGAATTATCTGGGAGGAATCATGTGTGGGAGGAATTATCTGTGGGAGGAATCATGTGTGGGAGGAATTATCTGGGAGGAATTATGTGTGGGAGGAATTATCTGTGGGAGGAATTATCTGTGGGAGGAATCATGTGTGGGAGGAATTATGTGTGGGAGGAATTATCTGTGGGAGGAATTATCTGTGGGAGGAATCATGTGTGGGAGGATTATCTGTGGGAGGAATTATCTGTGGGAGGAATTATCTGTGGGAGAAATTATCTGTGGGAGGAATTATCTGTGGGAGGAATCATGTGTGGGAGGAATTATCTGTGGGAGGAATTATCTGTGGAGGAATTATCTGTGGGAGGAATCATGTGTGGGAGGAATTATCTGTGGGAGGAATTATCTGTGGGAGGAATTATCTGTGGGAGAAATTATCTGTGGGAGGAATTATCTGTGGGAGGAATTATCTGTGGGAGGAATTATCTGTGGGAGGAATTATCTGTGGGAGAATCATGTGTGGGAGGAATTATCTGTGGGAGGAATTATCTGTGGGAGGAATTATCTGTGGGAGGAATGTAGTTTGATGTTGACTAAACAGTTTGGGCTTACCCACCATGTTGACAGATTTTGAGCATAACTACAGTAAAATGTCCTCCACCCCCCCCCTTCCCTCATCTCCACCCCCCCCTACCCCCCAACTTGACAGAATGACGGAGGCATTATAAGTAACAGGAATTTGATGTGTACACAGACTACAAAGTTCACTACTACGGGATCACCATAGACCGTGCTACCTGCCCCTTTTTGCTGCCAGTAGGCGAACTAAAGCAACAAGAACAAACACAGACTTGACAAAGACACTAGCTGCCCGTGAGCACACAGGGGGGAGGTGAGTGGAAGTATCAGGCACAAAGACACTCGCTGGCCGTGAGCACACAGGGGGGAGGTGAGTGGAAGTATCAGGGACAAAGTGGGAAGGTGGAAGGTTGCAGTTGGTGTCAGACAGAAGGCCAAGAGTAACAGCCAGTTAAATCATGATCGTCTCCAAGCACAGTGACCAAGGTGTGCGCCTTGATACCTTGAGGAGCTTCTGGGGCTTAGCGTCCCCGCGGCCCGGTCATCGACCAGGCACAGTTGTGGCACCGCTGCTCTCCTGATTGTCTCATATCACATACACACACACAAACACAACAGCTTTGTGTCATGTGCAGAAGATGACACGAAACTCTGCATGAACATGGTCGGTGTTGAAGACTTTGATAACCTACACGCAGATATTAGTACAGTTTCCGACTGGGCAGCAGACAATAACATGATGTTTAGCAGTGATCACTGCCAAGTGCTTAACTACTTACACTAACAATGAGGACCATAAACACAGTACAGGGTCCACCACACCATCAACTCTGCCCATAGTAGGGAAACAGCATGTCAAGGCTCTGGGAATAATGATGTCCGACGACCTAACGTTTAGGGAGCATAACCAAGCAATATCTGCGTCAGCCAGGAGAATGATAGGATGGATTACGAGAACTTTCCACTCCAGGGATCCCATCACAATGGTTGTACTCTTCAAGTCACTTGTGTTGTCCCGTCTTGAGTACTGCTCAGTACTCACTTCAGGTGAGTAGATAATGCGGACAAGTTACCCACCCCCTCCTTCCCCCTTTTGTTTGGGGGGGGGGGGAGTAAAGAGGAAGGAGAGGCCTAGGTGAAGTGAAGTATAGAAGTGGGAAATACAGTGAGAGGTATGAAAGCAGGCGGGCTGTCCGCCTTGCTGACACGATGTGTGGGTGTGGCAGCTAAGCTAAGCTGGCTCCCTCTTGTCAGGGAGCTGTGAGTGTGTGAGAGGTTCTTCACATGTGTTTCACCATATATGGATGTCTATAGATGAATACTGAGTAGCATTCATATATACACACTCCGAAGCTTCCACACATGTTGTTCTGTTTAAGGCTCTTTGTTTAATTATTATTATTTATTGGTTTATATATGTGTACGTATACATATACACATATATGCATATATATACATATACATACATACATACATATACATACACATATATATACACATATATACACAGTTTTTTCAAGTATTGGGGGGGGGATTTCTGTTCAGTATTTCATCTGGGAATTATGTACTGTGGGGCGGGTTTTTATCTAGTAAATCGCGGCTCTTGGCCACCAGCTGTGGGAGTGGGGCGTCTCATCTTGGGCCACCAGCTGTGGGAGTGGGGCGTCTCATCTTGGGCCACCAGCTGTGGGAGCGGGGCGTCTCATCTTGGGCCACCAGCTGTGGGAGTGGGGCGTCTCATCTTGGGTCACCAGCTGTGGGAGCGGGGCGTCTCATCTTGGGCCACCAGCTGTGGGAGCGGGGCGTTTCATCTTGGGCCACCAGCTGTGGGAGTGGGGCGTCTCATCTTGGGCCACCAGCTGTGGGAGTGGGGCGTCTCATCTTGGGCCACCAGCTGTGGGAGTGGGGCGTCTCATCTTGGGCCACCAGCTGTGGGAGTGGGGCGTCTCATCTTGGGTCACCAGCTGTGGGAGCGGGGCGTCTCATCTTGGGCCACCAGCTGTGGGAGTGGGGCGTCTCATCTTGGGCCACCAGCTGTGTGAGTGGGCGTCTCATCTTGGGCCACCAGCTGTGGGAGTGGGGCGTCTCATCTTGGGCCACCAGCTGTGGGAGCGGGGCGTCTCATCTTGGGCCACCAGCTGTGGGAGCGGGGCGTCTCATCTTGGGCCACCAGCTGTGGGAGCGGGGCGTCTCATCTTGGGCCACCAGCTGTGGGAGCGGGGTGTCTCATCTTGGGCCACCAGCTGTGGAGTGGGGCGTCTCATCTTGGGCCACCAGCTGTGGGAGCGGGGCGTCTCATCTTGGGCCACCAGCTGTGGGAGCGGGGCGTCTCATCTTGGGCCACCAGCTGTGGGAGTGGGGCGTCTCATCTTGGGCCACCAGCTGTGGGAGTGGGGCGTCTCATCTTGGGCCACCAGCTGTGGGAGTGGGGCGTCTCATCTTGGGCCACCAGCTGTGGGAGTGGGGCGTCTCATCTTGGGCACCAGCTGTGGGAGTGGGGCGTCTCATCTTGGGCCACCAGATGTGGGAGTGGGGCGTCTCATCTTGGGCCACCAGCTGTGGGAGTGGGGGGTCTCATCTTGGTGTAACGGGGGGGGGGGGAATGATGAGTAAGTAAGAAGTGAGTAGGATAAGTAGAAGAGGTAGAAGGGTAGATAGTAGAAGTAGAAAAGGCTGATAGTAGAA
>WNGS01004946.1:35389810-35406559 GCA_020271785.1 Procambarus virginalis
TATTATTAAAAAAATTATATATATATATATATATATATATATAATACAGTATATATATATATCATATATCGTACTATATATACAAGAGTCACTAGTATGCGTAGCGTTTCGGGCAAGTCCCTGGAATACGACCCCCACGAAGAATCGTTTTTACAACCAAGTACACATTTTACTGTTGAGTTAAACAGAGGCTCCAGTTAAGGATTTGTGCCCAGTAAATCCTCCCCAGCCTGGATACGAACCCATGACAAAGCGCTCACAGAACGCCAGGCGAGTGTCTTACCACTACACCATGGAGACTGGTTACAAAGGTTACGAAGAGTGCTAAACTCCTCATTTAGCACTGTGCTAAAATGTTAATTTTCAATATGTTTTATCCATCATTGTTGGTCAGAACCCTGCATATCTGTAATACCGACAGCCAAAATCCTGACAAGTCATAATCCTAACAAGCTATAATCCTGACTTGCCATAAGCACACCACACTGCAGACTCCACACTGTTGAACATGGCCGGGTTAGGTTAGGTTGTAAATATAAAACTATGAAATAAAATGAATTTTTATATTTCATTTTGTTGTTAATGTAAGGATGTATGGCTTTAATGTAAGGATGTATGGCTATTGGTATTACTGTATAACTTGTAGGAATTTTGGCTTGTTAGGATTGTTAGTGTCAGGATTATGTTCCAAACCCTTTCCATCATACATTTTAATTAAGAGTAACAGATGAAATATAATTTTCAGATGAAGCATCCAGCATCATGGGTGGCTCAGAATTATCTAATATTCCTGATGAATTTGCAAATTGTTATGTAACAGTATTTTCCATGATTATTTTGTATTGTTAATCCTGCATAAGCTGTTTGTCTTTTATCTTACTATTAATCTGGCTAAGGTGGATCACAACATGCACTCATTCAATCTTTTCACTGGGCCATCTCTGCTGCATCGATGGCAGACATAGAATGCTTCCAATCACACGGGGGCTTCTATAGGCCATTGCTCCCCTTGCCTCTCTGAGGGGGCCCGGTTCTGGCCGTGGTCCCCGGTAGGCCTAAGAACTCCATACACATGACTGATGCCAAAGTCTGACATTAGCATATCAGCCTGGGATAGCTCCGGGGAGCCTCCGGGACTCACCCAGAAAATGGCGTTTCATTACATTCAACGCTGGTTTTTTTCCTGTATTGCAATGAGGTGAAATGCTGCTTCCAAGAGAGAGGAATGCTGCATTACATCAATCATTAACTCTTGAAGCTCGGCTGGGATCAAAGGCATCTCATTGCCTGTGCAGTAAAATATAATAGTAATAATACAGTACTAATAAAAATAATTTGGCTTTATAAAAGTATGATAATGCTTTTACATCCATATACATGTAATACTTACTTAGTAGTACTTCGTACTTCATTTGTATGATAACCGGGTGGCGATAACTGAAGCCAACCGCACTACTCCGCACTACCCAAGCGATCAACGCATGACAATACATGTAATTGTATTTTAAGGGTTAAACATTCTTATGTCCTTACACTTGATTCTTATATATGATAGTATAATTTCCATTTGTGAGGTAGAGGTATAGGAATCCTGTACTTAGACTTATTAAGGTCGCCCTAGGCCAGTTACTGTCATTTTCCCCAAGATGCAACCCGCAACCAGTATCTAACTTGTAGGTACCTATTTACTGCTAGGTAACATAGGCATCGGGTGAAGGGGAAAAGTGCCCAACTGTTTCTGTCCTGCCTGGGACTGATCCTGGGTTTCTTGATTGTGAGCTGAGGACATTTCTGTACCTTACTAAAATGCCTCTCTTGTGTGTATCTATTCTTATTTATTTTTTATATATATATATATATATATATATATATATATATATATATATATATATATATATATATATATATATATATATATATATATATGCAAACAAGCCTGAATGGTCCCAGGACTAGATACAACTGAAAACTCACACCCCAGAAGTGACTCGAACCCATACTCCCAGGAGCAACGCAACTGGTATGTACAGGGATGCCTTAAACCACTTGACCATCACGACCGGACATAAGGAAGTGATAGCCTGAGCTATATGAACCACTTCCCCGCCGGCACCTGGATGGTTATCTTGGGCATAGCATTTTATCAAATCACCTCATTTTTTGGGGCAACACGTGAGGAACACAAATGCAAACAAGCCTGAATGGTCCCCAGGACTAGATACAACTGAAAACTCACACCCCAGAAGTGACTCGAACCCATACTCCCAGGAGCAACGCAACTGGTATGTACAGGGATGCCTTAAACCACTTGACCATCACGACCGGACATAAGGAAGTGATAGCCTGAGCTATATGAACCACTTCCCCGCCGGCACCTGGATGGTTATCTTGGGCATAGCATTTTATCAAATCACCTCATTTTTGGGGCAACACGTGAGGAACACAAATGCAAACAAGCCTGAATGGTCCCCAGGACTAGATACAACTGAAAACTCACACCCCAGAAGTGACAAGTATGGGAGTATGGGTTCGAGTCACTTCTGGGGTGTGAGTTTTCAGTTGTATCTAGTCCTGGGGACCATTCAGGCTTGTTTGCATTTGTGTTCCTCACGTGTTGCCCCAAAAAATGAGGTGATTTGATAAAATGCTATGCCCAAGATAACCATCCAGGTGCCGGCGGGGAAGTGGTTCATATAGCTCAGGCTATCACTTCCTTATGTCCGGTCGTGATGGTCAAGTGGTTTAAGGCATCCCTGTACATACCAGTTGCGTTGCTCCTGGGAGTATGGGTTCGAGTCACTTCTGGGGTGTGAGTTTTCAGTTGTATCTAGTCCTGGGGACCATTCAGGCTTGTTTGCATTTGTGTTCCTCACGTGTTGCCCCAAAAAATGAGGTGATTTGATAAAATGCTATGCCCAAGATAACCATCCAGGTGCCGGCGGGGAAGTGGTTCATATAGCTCAGGCTATCACTTCCTTATGTCCGGTCGTGATGGTCAAGTGGTTTAAGGCATCCCTGTACATACCAGTTGCGTTGCTCCTGGGAGTATGGGTTCGAGTCACTTCTGGGGTGTGAGTTTTCAGTTGTATCTAGTCCTGGGGACCATTCAGGCTTGTTTGCATTTGTGTTCCTCACGTGTTGCCCCAAAAAATGAGGTGATTTGATAAAATGCTATGCCCAAGATAACCATCCAGGTGCCGGGGGAAGTGGTTCATATAGCTCAGGCTATCACTTCCTTATGTCCGGTCGTGATGGTCAAGTGGTTTAAGGCATCCCTGTACATACCAGTTGCGTTGCTCCTGGGAGTATGGGTTCGAGTCACTTCTGGGGTGTGAGTTTTCAGTTGTATCTAGTCCTGGGGACCATTCAGGCTTGTTTGCATTTGTGTTCCTCACGTGTTGCCCCAAAAAATGAGGTGATTTGATAAAATGCTATGCCCAAGATAACCATCAGGTGCCGGCGGGGAAGTGGTTCATATAGCTCAGGCTATCACTTCCTTATGTCCGGTCGTGATGGTCAAGTGGTTTAAGGCATCCCTGTACATACCAGTTGCGTTGCTCCTGGGAGTATGGGTTCGAGTCACTTCTGGGGTGTGAGTTTTCAGTTGTATCTAGTCCTGGGGACCATTCAGGCTTGTTTGCATTTGTGTTCCTCACGTGTTGCCCCAAAAAATGAGGTGATTTGATAAAATGCTATGCCCAAGATAACCATCCAGTGCCGGCGGGGAAGTGGTTCATATAGCTCAGGCTATCACTTCCTTATGTCCGGTCGTGATGGTCAAGTGGTTTAAGGCGTCCCTGTACATACCAGTTGCGTTGCTCCTGGGAGTATGGGTTCGAGTCACTTCTGGGGTGTGAGTTTTCAGTTGTATCTAGTCCTGGGGACCATTCAGGCTTGTTTGCATTTGTGTTCCTCACGTGTTGCCCCAAAAAATGAGGTGATTTGATAAAATGCTATGCCCAAGATAACCATCCAGTGCCGGCGGGGAAGTGGTTCATATAGCTCAGGCTATCACTTCCTTATGTCCGGTCGTGATGGTCAAGTGGTTTAAGGCATCCCTGTACATACCAGTTGCGTTGCTCCTGGGAGTATGGGTTCGAGTCACTTCTGGGGTGTGAGTTTTCAGTTGTATCTAGTCCTGGGGACCATTCAGGCTTGTTTGCATTTGTGTTCCTCACGTGTTGCCCCAAAAAATGAGGTGATTTGATAAAATGCTATGCCCAAGATAACCATCCAGGTGCCGGCGGGAAGTGGTTCATATAGCTCAGGCTATCACTTCCTTATGTCCGGTCGTGATGGTCAAGTGGTTTAAGGCATCCCTGTACATACCAGTTGCGTTGCTCCTGGGAGTATGGGTTCGAGTCACTTCTGGGGTGTGAGTTTTCAGTTGTATCTAGTCCTGGGGACCATTCAGGCTTGTTGCATTTGTGTTCCTCACGTGTTGCCCCAAAAAATGAGGTGATTTGATAAAAGCTATGCCCAAGATAACCATCCAGTGCCGGGGGGAAGTGGTTCATATAGCTCAGGCTATCACTTCCTTATGTCCGGTCGTGATGGTCAAGTGGTTTAAGGCGTTCTGTAGGTACATAAAGTGCGTTGCTCCTGGGAGTATGGGTTCGAGTCACTTCTGGGGTGTGAGGTTTTCNTCATGTGAAACGGACGTCATACAAAACGAGTGTCCTCCATGTAATCACTGTGATGCACTGTGTTATTGTGAAATTCCCCCAGTGTGCATGACATCAAATGTTCCCAAAGACATCATTTTTCTTTGTAAAATGATAAATTACCTTCCCTGAACATGTCTATGTAAATATAATTACCAAATTCCACTACTTTGGCTGTGAGGACGTGGACAATGTGCTCTGTGACATCATCAGGGCCTGGTCACCCGTGCGTGAAGCGCCCAGACATAGTTGCACGGGGCATTCAAGCACCGCGAGTTGCCACAAATATATTTTCAAATATTTTTTCTATGTATTTCCAATGAGGTTTTATTTGTTTCTTTTATCGTATATGATGCATATTTGTGACCTTTACAATATGTATACAGTAGAATGTTCATAATTTTCCATGGAACTGTGATACATGTGTCTGTAATGTGTCCACAATAAATGTTTATTGTCATAATATTACGAGGTATAAATTCACTAATATTACAATATGTACAATTTCACATACTATTTACACAGGAACACACTGTATTACACACTCAGGACTTTGGAGGTGTGTAATAATCAACGAAGTAGTCCATGGTACACAGCACGACTTTGCTCTCGTTGCATCAGCTACAGATAGATTTTCGTTTCCTGTTTCATCGTTCTGTGTGCTTGCAAATAACGCACTCGCGTGCACTTTTGGCTTTAGTACTTGTAGGTGGTATGTAGCCAAGCTTGTAAAGCATAAGGTAGTATTGAAAAGATTATAGGAAAAGCTCAATTTGTAAGGTAATCTTGAAAAGATCGCTTTTTAAGGTCCCACACAGGAAGAGATTCAGCTAGCCTCAAAGAGTGTCCGTCAGTCAGGAAGAGATTCAGGTATTCTTGAAAATATCTATGGACAACACCACCATGGAAGCCACTAACACTGTTCATCTATGCTACTTGTATCAGATGCATCATCACTGAACGCAGAAAATGATTCATCTATGTATCATCTATATAAATTGGAGATGGCAAGGGTGGCGCTCAGAGCTACAACTGGATACGCTCGCTGTATCATCCTCATAGGTGCTGTATCACTGGCATCCGACCCTTGTGTTAAGCCATTATTGCGCCTAGCTTCACCAATGTTATGACCCTTATGTTCTTCAAACAATAGGGTCTGAATTTCACCGACTGAGCGCAGTCTTTCAGCACCGTCTTTCAACACCGTCTTTCAACACACTTTCAGGGGAGCCGGTCGGCCGAGCGGACAGCACGCTGGACTTGTGATTCTGTGGTCCCGGGTTCGATCCCTGGCACCGGCGAGAAACACTGGGCAGAGTTTCTCTCACCCTATGCCCCTGTTACCTAGCAGTACAATAGGTACCTGGGTGTTAGTCAGCTGTCACGGGCTGCTACCTGGGGGTGGAGGCCTGGTCGAGGACCGGGCCGCGGGGACACTAAAGCCCCGAAATCATCTCAAGATAACCTCAAGATAACCGTGTCGGACAGGTGTTTGAGAGCCAGAGGCGCGTTTGCCACAAATGGTTGCTCATGCAGTACTAACCCAGCCAGCAGCCCTAGCCTTTCATATTCGTTATAGCAAAAGGTTCGTTCAGTGTTTGTTGGGTTGGCTGCTCCATTATAACAATCTTTCTTTGTTTCAAATGTGTTCAATTTGTTTTGTATTTGTCACTTACGTCTCAATAATGGAGCAGCCTACCCGACAAACACTGAACGAACCTTTATGGCATTTGTCCACTTTTCAAATTGTTTCAACAGTTCTTTTATTTTTATTTTTTTTTTATTTAAGAAACATGGAGCAGTCGACCTGTAGACCACCGAATAAACCTTTTTGACATTTGTTCTGGTTTTCAAAATTCTTCATTTTTTTATTATTTACGTTTTTTTTATGTAAGAAACATGGAGCAGCCTACCTGCCGACCACCAAACGAACGTTTTGCTATAAGACAAAGGAAAAATAAATATTGAACACATTTGAAGAAAGGACAATGTCATAATGGTTCAGTGTATGTAAGGTAGGCTTCTCCATTATTGAGACGTAAATGACAAATACAAAACAAATGGAACACATTTGAAACAAAGAAAGATTGTTATAATGGAGCAGTCTACCTGCCGAACACCGAACGAACCTTTTTGACATTTGTTGTATATCAGAAATTTCATTTCTTTTTTCTACAAAAACGTCAATGCTTTGCCACATCTCAGCAGTCACCCTTTTATATCCCATCATCATTAGCATCTTTAAACAAGAACAACATAATTTATCTGCATCGTCGGAGGCGTCCGAGAATGTGCAAGAAGCAGCGCGACCCCACCATGTGGTGTTGACGTTACTCAAACAAGCATTCGCCATACGGGACAATTTGACGCTGATCAGGCCGTTCGTTACCCAAAATGTTCGTCTTTTGGGGCGATCGTTATGCGAGGTACCACTGTATATATATATATATATAGATATATATATATATATATATATATATATATATATATATATATATATATATATATATATATATATATATATATATATATATTTATATACAGTGGCACCTCGACATACGATTGCCCCTACTTACAATAAATTCGAGTTCCGATATAAATTTCATCAAAAAATGCGACTCGACATCCGATGGTGTCGTCGACATCCGATATATGTTGGTACACGTTCGGGTCGGCCGAGCGCGTGGTTCCCGGTCACGCGGTCCGACCTGCCTCAGTTTACTACAGCTGCCCGCTTAGTGACGATCGCGCCTATAAGAAATTCCGCTTTTGTGGTGATTTTTGCATTTTGAACATTAAAGTAATTATTTTCTATCGCGCCATGAGTCCCAAGAAAGTCAGTGGTAAGGCTCAACATATGAGATCCCATGTAAGAATGACCATAGAGCAGAAACAAAAGATCATTCGTAAATATGAAGACGGTGTGCGGGTCGGTGAACTGGCTAGGCAGTACAACAAATCTCAGTCAACGATATCCACCATACTGGTTAAGAAAAAGGACATTATGGGTGCTAAAGTGATGCATCATTACAGACAAATGTTAAATCGAATGGAAAAACAAATGTCTCTTGACAAATTTGTAGTGAGACAAACAAGCACTGAACCACAACCAGGTCCTAGTGGTATTCAGGCAAAACGTAGGAGAGAGAGTACCCCAGAGAAAACATCACTGCCTGATGTGATAATGGAAGGGGAGTCCCCTTCCATTATCACATCAGGTAACAACTCAGGTAACATCAGGTAAAAAGTAACAACTCTCCTTCTCCCCCCTCATCACCATCTTCCATATGCCATCGAAATCCCTCCATAAAGGTAAGTGAAGTTTTGGTACTCTATTGTAGTTAGAAAAAAACATTGTATTCAGTATAAAATGTATTTGTATGTTAATATTTTGGAGGGTGGGGAACGGATTAATTCAAATCCCTTTATTTCTTATGGGAAAATTCGCTTCGACTTCCGATATTTCGACATACGATCCGTCTCTGGGAACGGATTAGCATCGTAAATCGAGGCCCCATTGTATATATATATATATATATATATATATATATATATATATATATATATTTATATTATTTTAAAATATTTTCATTCTTATTTATGATTAAAATTTGGTAAAAATTTAACATCATATATATAATAATAGCATGATTTCATACTGCCTCGGTATTGTCTGCAGCGTGTCTCCTTAACCCTCAAACCGCGAGGGATCCAAATGGCTTCAACACCCATAGGCACAAAAAAAAAAAAAAAAAAAAAAAATTCTTTTGTCTTATAAAAGTGTTCATTTGTGATCCATGATCCCGGAAAAAATGACAACAAAAATCGTAGGTGGCATATTTTAGCCGCAATAGGGTAGGGAAGTGTGGCAAAAAAGGGGCGTTGACAGAGCCTTCGCCACCTGAGGTGTACTCCGCTCGAGCTGTCAGGTGGCAGTTGCCACAAATATATTATTACCTAATTATTTCAATGTCTCTGATTTTATCTTAGTTTTTTGGAGTAATACTATTCAATAGTGTGTATTGTGATATATTTATATAATAAAATGTGTGAACCATCGCTGTACTCAAAATTATAGTGTGCATATTAGTGATTCAATTATTATGTTCATAAAACAATAAACAAATAGTTTTGCTGTTATTACACTATATACACAGGTTATATATAAGTACAGTATCTGCATGTTTTGCTCACCATAACGAACCACTAAGTATAAGCTAAGTATATTCACAGTTGGTATTGTGAGTCAAAATGCAACGAGGAGTAACCGTCACACACTAGCGAGCCACTCACTGCCACTCCCTCCCTCAACAACACCTCACTCCCCTCATTCTCCTCCCACAATACTTTTTTGCATTTATTCACTATACACAGATGTTATATATAAGTATTTACATGTTTTGTTCACCATAACTATACATCTAAGCTTGTATGGTGAGTAAAGGCAATAAGACGTAGCTACTCACACAGTCGGTGGCGGCAAGACGCACTAATATTTCTCCTCCAACAATATTGTTTGTGGTGTTATTATGCTATATACACACATTATATATAAGTATCTACCTGTTTTATTCCCCATACCTGTACAAATAAGCTAGTATGGTGCCCAAAGACCATAGTGGCAACCAGTAAACAACATGACAAGTCGTGCAGACGACTCACCTCCCTCACCAAAATGGCGGCTCCCAACCTACTCCTATTGTTGTAATTACAATCTATATACACGTTATATATAAGTATCTACATTTGTGTTCACCATAGCGAACCACTAAGCTGGTATGGTGAGTGCAGTCAATAAAAGGTGGCCATACACTGTCAGAAGACACCACCACCACCCTTCCTCCTACAGCATTACTCCTCCCTCCATGGAGCACAGCGCTAAATATCGCCACAATCCTGTTATTATCAGAATCCTGGTCAGTTTTATCACAGTCAGGGGTCTTCTGTAATACTATCATTGCTAAATAATAGCATGAACATACATATTTTGACATTTTTAGGCGATGCTGAGGTCGCAAGCTGAACAGCAGTGCTGTGCGCTCATGGTGCGTGCGTCAGCCTTGGTGGCTCACTCAATACTGACGCTCTCACACCCAGGAATGTTGGCTGCACTATAGCTGCCCCATCCCACGCGGGGCGTTTAAATTAAGGCGCTAGACACAAAAACAGCTATTAGTGTATTGCACAGTTTCGGTTTTGTTACTGAAATCCTATACCTGTATATGTATTGCGCGGCTTAAGGGTTAAAGGAGATGTCTGTTTCATTAGAGCTTACTTAATTGTTGTTTATTATTTGTAAATAATGAGGAAAAGTTCAGTTGGGCCTGATAGGCCAGTGTTTCTGTTTGGGACAATATGGGCATTAAACTATATGTTTAATTAAACTATATGTTTAATGCCCATTACGGTACAGGTATGTGATTTATTGTAATTGCATAATATATCTATTTTATATGAAACAATGACAGAAATTGTGTTATTTTTCTTAAAAATAGGTACTGAACATAATTTTTGTTACCAATTTTATCTATAGAATAGACAACATTTGTGAAAAAAAGTCGTATGGTAGGTAACATTAAAGGAGCTGAGATTTTCAACTAGCAAATGAATTAGAGGATAGTAAACCCTAATTAATGAAACATTTAGTAAATTTAACCTAATTAAGTGTATTAAACCATGCTACACCACTGCAAATTCACAGTTAAATTAACACTAACTCAACTTAGGTATCACTGAACTAATGTCAAATCAACAAGCACAGTGTTGGTCCAACTTGAATTAAACAGAGATTGCCAAATGTGGATCAGTCATGGTCATTACATTTAACAATATTATTAACTCTTGAAGTATATATTTTAATCATATTGTTTCTACTTTTTCATCAGGAGGTTTGTAATTTGACCTAATCCTAAAACAAATTCTAAAATTACATATTCATTAAGTAATATAAAAACACTGATATAATTTATTTACAAATAATATTTATTCAGTATGCATTAGCAATTAAAGTTATGAATTGTGGTTATCCTACAAAATTATAATTACTGTATAACTATGTCTATTGCAAAATTTATGGTATGAATCTGAGGTGATGCTTTATAAAATGATATAGTAATGGATACTGTAGGCCTTCTGTTCATGCAATACCCAGAAAATTTTTATCCAAAAATGCATGGAGTCTGGTGTTTCGTCGCACATCCGAGCTCCAGACGACGAGACATATCCCTCATTTGTAAAAAGGAGTTTTGCCAGTCTACCCATTTATTTTATGATCAATATCATGCCTCCCTTCACTTGCATACTACTGGTGTTAGACAAAACTCCTGGAGTAACATAACGTAGCTGGTCTCTGGGTGCGCACTCGCTCACACGCGTATCCAACAATTAACAAACCCAGCTTTTAATATAAGATAATACATAATTCCTATGAAAAGCTAACTGTTATATTCGGCCCTGTGTGCATGCAGAGACCAGCGTTCGGTGGTAGCCGACATTGGTGCCGGGTACCCCAGTGTTCAAGGGCTGATTGCCACACTGAAGAGCTTGCATTTCCAAAATCCATTAACTGTGTGCACTAACCTTACATCAGCTTTTCAGTTAATCTTTGACTAATGTGTTATATTGTTTTTTTGAACATTAGTACCAATGTAGAATATTCCAAGTTCAAATATACTACTGTGAGGACATATATAAGTAAAATACTATACAGTATATTCATAAATGCGCATAATGATGTAGATATTTGAAGAAATTATAATCTATAGGCACATATTGTAGGGTGCAAGAAGAATATATAGAGGAACTTATGCTTGATAAAATGATTGATATATGTGGATACAATCACTTGGGTTTTACAAACAACTGTAGTCAATTACAATTTAAAAAATTGTTCTATTGTTATTGTGATAAAATATGATTTAATATTTCCCGTCTCAATTAACCGTTGTGAATGATAAGTTTATATGGTTCAAATGTATGAAAAATATTGCTCCCTTTTTTTTCTGATTATCTCATCATAAAATTTAACATTACTTTCTGATGATTACATGCAATAGAGTAATACACATTACACATTCTTATGTGTGACGAAAATTTCTTATTTCATTGTGTAAATGTATAAAGTTGATGAAATGTTGAATTGGAAGTGTATACCTTGAGGAATGTATACAGATTTTTATTCAAAGAATCCAAAGATATTTTTGCTATATCCTAAGCAAGAGAAAAGTGCTCAAAATTCCAAGGCAGCTCGGCACAGAGTAACTATCATCCTTTATGTTACCCAACCACTTGGGGTGGACGGTAGAGCGACGGTCTCGCTTCATGCAGGTCGGCGTTCAATCCCCGACCGTCCAAGTGGTTGGGCACCATTCCTTTCCCCCCGTCCCATCCCAAATCCTTACCCTGACCCCTTCCCAGTGCTATATAGTCATAATGACTTGGTGCTTTCCCCAGATAGTTCCCTAGTTCCCTCCTTTATGTTACCGTATGTGTATTTTAAGTGTAAACTGCGATTAATTTGCCACTCTTTCAATTGCAGAATATTGAAAGGCCTTAATCATAATATCCTCTCCAATGTATTAAAAAGCAAACAATTTTGCATTAATGACAAAAGCAATCATTGATGATGTTTTTTTCCTGTATTGCAATGAGGTGAAATGCTGCTTCCAAGAGAGGAATGTTGCATTACATCAATCATTAACTCTTGAAGCTCGGCTGGGATCAAAGGCATCTCATTGCCTGTGCACTAAAATATAATAGTAATAATACAGTACTAATAAAAATAATTTGGCTTTATAAAAGTATGATAATGCTGTTACATCCATATACATGTACTATAACCACGCGTACTTCATTTGTATGATAACCGGGTGGCGATAACTGAAGCCAACCGCACTACTCCGCACTACCCAAGGGATCAACGCATGACAATAATTGTATTTTAAGGGTTAATCATTCTTATGTCCTTACACTTGATTCTTATATATGATAGTATAATTTTCATTTGTGAGGTAGAGGTATAGGAATCCTGTACTTAGACTTATTAAGGTCGCCCTAGGCCAGTTACTGTCGTTTTCCCCAAGATGCAACCCACAACCAGTATCTAACTTGTAGGTACCTATTTACTGCTAGGTAAACAGAGGCATCGGGTGAAGGGGAAAAGTGCCCAACTGTTTCTGTCCTGCCTGGGACTGATTCTGGGTTTCTTGATTGTGAGCTGAGGACATTTGTGTACCTTACTAAAATGCCTCTCTTGTGTGTATCTATTCTTATTTATTTATTATTTATTTATATATACAGTATATATATATATATATTATATATATATATATATATATATATATATTTATATATATATATATATATATATATATATATATATATATATATATATATATATATATATATATATATATATATATATACATATATACATATATATATGTCGTACCTAGTAGCCAGAACGCACTTCTCAGCCTACTATACAAGGCCCGATTTGCCTAATAAGCCAAGTTTTCCTGAATTAATATATTTTCTCTAATTTTTTTCTTATGAAATGATAAAGCTACCCATTTCATTATGTTTGAGGTGAATTTATTTTATTGGAGTTAAAATTAACGTAGATATATGACCGAACATAACCAACCCTACCTAACCTAACCTAACCTATCTTTATAGGTTAGGTTAGGTTAGGTAGCCGAAAAAGTTAGGTTAGGTTAGGTTAGGTAGGTTAGGTAGTCGAAAAAAACATTAATTCATGAAAACTTGGCTTATTAGGCAAATCGGGCCTTGCATAGTAGGCTGAGAAGTGCGTTCTGGCTACTAGGTACAACATATATATATATATATATATATATATATATATATATATATATATATATATATATATATATATATATATCTATAAGAAGGTACATTGGGTTTATGAGGGTACATAGCATTGATGTTTCTACATCCTAGTAAAGCCATTAGCATGCATAGCATTTGGGCAGGTCAATGATGTACTTGGTGTACTATATTGATGTACTAGGTACTGGCCCTTGTGTGTATCCTTGCTGTTAACTTTCATTCATGGGGGTTTCATATATATATATATATATACGTTTCATGTTGTTTCTGGTGGCCACTCTATGCAACTCTCGTAGGAATATGCTTATAGTGCTTTGTTCATGTCATTTACTGTATTCAAAACACACATCTGTGTTATTTGGTAATGATACTCTTTGGTGTGCTTATGTTCTAAATTTCTTTTAATATTTTGGTTCTTATTTTGTTGATTTGTTGATGTTGTGGAACCAATTACCATATAACATTATAGAAGTCGAATCCTTTGATTGTTTCAAGTGTAACGTACGATTATGTTACGTTGATGGGTTGATTAGATACACAGTGTTTAGTGAGTTTCATATTTATTTAGTAGTCCTGGATACAGCAGTGTCCTAGACGTTGAGACGAAGCCTGGAGCAGAGCAGAGAGCTGAGTGAGGCCGGAGTCGTGGAGCTCTATGTGGGAGAGCATGGCGGCTCAATTGGGAATTGTGAGTGTCTGAACTCGGGGAGCGAGAGCGTGGCGGCTCGATGCGGTCGTAGTCTGCTGTCTGCTCTCTGTCGAAGCTGTAGCATCTTGGGTCGATTAGAACTGTACACGCCGAGTGCTACATTGTTTACTGTGGGAATTGTACTGTCCGCTAGTCATCAAATCGCTTGCTTATATGGTGATTACACCTCAGCTCCCTCCAACAAGGTGAGAAGAGTATTACCTGTAATTGGGGAAAGGATTGTAGCTTCTGTAATTAGTGCTAATTAGTTATGCTATTAAGATAATGAGATAATGGAGTGAGTATAAGGATTACTCGCTACAGGACTCCCCCTGCCAGGGAATGGAAGAAAAGCAATATAGCAAAAAATACGAGGCTACTGTTCCCTGGGTCGCTGTGGAATATGTAGTCCGGTACCAAAAGATGCAGGCAGTGTGTGGACAAGCTCGGTGTAGCAGGAGAGAAGAATGTGCATGATTGTCGCTGGTGGAGCATTTAGATCCGGGGCGGATGGGCTCAGGAACCAGGACAATAGGAGGTAATGTAGGCACGTAGTTAAGACAACATGGGAATCACTGCTAGAGCTGAATTGTCCTGGAGGCGACGAAGAGTCGGAAACGCAGGCTGTAAATCCTGTACTGTCCAAGGTGCTTGAGTCGGCAGAGTATCAGAATGCAATGAACGTGTAGATGAATCTGACGAAAGAGCAGCTGTCGTGGGATTTAGAACAAGCAGTGCCCTGGCAGCGACAGAGAGGCGGCAGGACAGGCTGTAGATCCCACATGATGTAGTTGCTGATGAAACTGTCAGATGAGTAAGTAACGCTCACTGTGCAACAAGCTGTAGTTGATGAAAATGCCGAGACGATCGCGGTGAAAATCATTGCTGTGGCGAGGGTGTTGGCAGTGTTTCGTGACAGGTGGCAGCGGTCCACAGCAAGCAACAGCAGGAGTGAAGGTCCAGTGAGAATCCATGTTGTTGTCCATCGTGGCTGGGCATGGTCGAAACTCTCCGGGGTCACCAATGTAACGTACGATTATGTTACGTTGTTGGGTAGATTAGATACGCAGTGTTTAGCGAGTTTCATATTTATTAGTAGTCCTGGGTACAGCAGTATCGTAGACGTTGAGACGAAGCCTGGAGCAGAGCAGAGAGCTGAGTGAGGCCGGAGTCGTGGAGCTCTATGTGGGAGAGCGTGGCGGCTCAATTGGGAATTGTGAGTGTCTGAACTCTGGGAGCGAGAGCGTGGGGCTCAATGCGGTCGTAGTCTGCTGTCTACTCTGTGTCGAAGCTGTAGCATCTTGGGTCGATTAGAACTGTACACGCCGAGTGCTACATTGTTTACTGTGGGAATTGTACTGTCCACTAGTCATCAAATCGCTTGCTTATATGGTGATTACACCTCAGCTCCCTCCAACAAGGTGAGAAGAGTATTACCTGTAATTGGGGAAAGGATTGTAGCTTCTGTAATTAGTGCTAATTAGTTATGCTATTAAGATAATGAGATAATGGAGCGAGTATAAGGATTACTCGCTACACAAGTTTAGGTTAGACATACAGTATATATGAATGAGATTTGGTGGATATAAAGAGGAGCTGCCTCGTATGGACCAATAGGCCTTCTGCAGTTACCTTCATTCTTACATTTTTATGTTCTTATGTCTTTTGGCTTCTGATATGCATACACCACACTCATAAAAATGTAAGAATATGTTTGGTTTATGATGTTTATAAGTTACGTGTCAGAATATACTATAGGTTTGTCAAGAATATCCTTTAGTTCCAGTGTAAGATGCATTTTGTTCACTTATGGGTTGCTACAAGAGCATACGTTTTTAAGGATTTTTATTTTAGTCATAATACAATGCTGACTTTCTGTAAAAATTATTTTCATGTTTTTATTTGTTGCAGGGTGAGAAGGATGAGTATTAATCGGCGAGCTACTCCCATTATGTGTCGACACGTCTCAGGTAAGCTAACATGTTTTAATATTACTATTTTTGTTTGTTTCTACTTTTGTTCACTACAGGTAAGTTAATACTATGTTCAGTTACAACTTGTATATGTTTTGTATACTTTCCCTGATTACATTTTGGAATGCTGGACCCATTATCATGTTAAACCTCAGTTGGTTTTAACATGCTTAATTTAAGAACTTAGTGTTTTTAACTGTGAACATGCAGGCAATTTTGCCCCTGGTTAGGGGAAGACCTTGACGAGCCACAAGGGTTTTGTGTCACTGTTATAGCTGTTAAATGGTCTGCAGACTTGTGCTTAAATAATATTGAGGTTCGTACACGACTAGAGATGGTGGGTTGCATGTTAAATAGTGCAGAGGTTTGTACTCAAATGGTATGGAAGTTATCACTCCAGTAGAAATGGTGGGTCATGTGTAAATGGTACAGAGAGCATGTTAAATAGTGTGGAGGTTCGTTCAGGGAGACTGCAACTTACAAACAGAATGTGTTCGCAAAATGTTTACTAAGTTGTCCATTTGTGATTCGGAAACTAGATTTCCGATACGCACAGAGCTGTACATGAGGGCACAGA
>WNGS01004946.1:35422678-35440926 GCA_020271785.1 Procambarus virginalis
TAATTATAAATTGATGAGCAAGTACGCAAAATAATTATATATATATATATATATATATATATATATATATATATATATATATATATATATATATATATTATCTCAAAAAAAAAAAGGTGAGGTAAATCCGAAGCGTCTGTACTGGGGTACCTGACTCACTGTGGAAATTGTACTGTCGGCTATTCGATGATTGATAAAGATTAAGCCACTCAAGAGGTGGCACGGGCATGAATAGCCTGTAATCAGCTATTCGCAGTTGGCTATTCGTTGTTGTTGCTATAGATTCAGCTACTCGGAACAAGTTCCAAGTAGCACGGGCTATGGTGAGCCCGTAACTTACCTGGCACAGGAGCTGGGCAAGAAGCACGGGCTATGGTAGCCTGTGGACAGGAGATGTCTCCCGTGGCCGGCCAAGTGCCTCGTAGTTCATATATACCTGAAGTTTACCTGAGGGGTCGAGGGGTCACCATCATATCTCCTCGTGGCCTCGATGATATCTCGTCGAGGAAGCCGGCGGGGGGGGAGACAAGCCGGCGGCTTGTCAACGATATCTCGTTGAACTTATCATGTCTATATTTTTAGGGGATATATATATATATATATATATATATATATATATCCCCCCCCCACGCCTGGTTGAGCCTGATGCTTTGTGACAACGACGAGAGTCCTCTTAATTCCTCCATATTCCCATAGTAAGTATAAGGACGCCATAGCTGGTCCTGGCCAGCCATTAGTCGACAGAATTACCATGTTAAATAACATCCTTTGGCATAGTGGGTAACATCATACCCATCATAACATCATAGTGGGGTCCTCATACCCTTAACCACTAGACCTACTAGAATCACTGATAGTACTGCCACGGCTCATGATCACATCTGGACCAACATAACCTCTCCGCTTACTTCAGGGATAATCACCGATAGCACTACAGACCATTACCCCACATTTCTCTCAACTAACATTATCAAACCATCTCTAGAGACAAAGGAGATAAGCTTTAGGCTGCACAATGAAACTGCTATAGGCAATTTTATAGCTGCTGCTGATAATGTCAACTGGGAATCTGAATTAGGTAACATAGGGGACATCAACCTAGCAGTGCAATCATTTCTTCAAAAAACTCTCAGCCTTTATAACACCCACTGTCTTATACTAAAGAAACAAGTCACAACTAAAAGGCTAAACAATCCTTGGCTTACAAAAGAAATACTTAAATCAATTAATAAAAAACATGACCTTGAGAAGAAGTATAGGTTAGGAACCGTCTCCAAAGAATTTTCAGAGAATTACTCATCATTGCTATCTAAAAAAATTAGAAGAGTCAAAACTAAATACTATGAAGATAAATTTACCCAAACAAAGGGCAACATTAAAAAAACTTGGAGCACAATTTCACAAATATTGGGATCAAAGAAGATTTTAAATAACAAACCAACACTCCTGTCCAGTAACGATGGTCAGCTTACAGCCTCTGATACTACTATTGAGTTCAATAGGTTCTTCTCTTCCATTGGGTCATCCCTTGCTAATGATATTCCATCTTCCAGTACTGATGTTAAGGACTATCTTACAGGTAACTATCCACAGTCTCGGTACCTAAAGCCTGTACAAACTCACCCTCAATATTGACAAAACTTTCTATATTTTGTTTGGCAATAAATCCTCAAATCAAATAAATCTCATTATTAACAATACCCAAATTTGTAACAAAGTAGATGGCAAGTTCCTTGGCGTTCTCATTGACCACAAGCTGAATTTCCAGGGACACATTCTAAATATATCAAAAAAGTTTCAAAAACTGTTGGCATTCTTTCTAAGAACAGATATTATGTACCTCGACCTGCCCTGGTGACTCTCTATTACTCCCTCATCTATCCTTATCTCAACTATGGTATTTGTGCTTGGGGTTCTACTACCCAAAATCCTTTACGTCCTCTAATTACCCAACACAAAGCTGCTATTAGAACAATATCCAACTCTGGCCCCAGACATCACTCGGTACCCCTACTCAAATCTCTGAATATGTTAGATATTAAGTCACTGCACATCCTCTCATGTGTATTTTATATATATAAAACGCTGAACTGTAATGCCAATCCTGACCTCAAAAGCTTCATTGAAGGTTGTAACAGAACCCATGAGCACCACACCAGACACAAATACAGTTTTGATATTCCAAGAGTACGACTTAATCAAACTAGAAATGCTCTACAAATCAAGGGACCCAGAATGTGGAATGACCTTCCCAATCATGTTAAAGACTGTACCTCTCTTAACCAGTTTAAGATAAAACTAAACACTACCTAATTAACTCCCTGTAACCTACCTTACCCCTATAATGTCACCCATGTCTGCTATTTTTAAAAAATGCTGTTTGTCGACCAAATAAAAAAATTTCTGATTTTCTGCCATGTTCCCCTTTTTTTATTTTTTATTTTCTCAACACAATTTATACTCTAATCTCAATTAGTATTAAGTTTTAGTCTTTAGTGTTTTTCCTGCCCGAAACGCTTTGCATAATAGTGGCTTTAGGCATTGTATGTACTAGCTCTATCTATAAATTCATCAATATTTGTATCTCACCTTGTATGTATGTATTTTACCTGAATAAACATTTGATTTTATGTTATTTGATTTGAACAGCCACCACCACGCGCCGCCCAGGTTCGAGCCCCTGCATCGGTTCGGAACATATACATATAGAACTATACACAGGCACCGTGTTAGCTAGACTCGTGGGTGTAAACATCAAGGTCAATCGTGTTCCAGGGCAAACAAGGGAATAAATAACCTAACAGGTTCCAGGTTTTGGTTCGAATCCTGAATCCTCACACAGTTGATCCAACTCGTCACGGGTGAGCAGAATAACATCCAGGGGGACCAGAGGTCCTGGAGGATCCAATGGCTTATCCTTGAACGATGGTACATATTTAGTCTGTCTGTTATTTCCCTTCTGCGTGGACAGGAAATGGATCAGTTGATCACTAGATTCATCCTTCCTGTCCACCAGATTCTGTCCACTGACCTCTGTCGTCTAAAGTTTGTCCTCTGAGTTCTGTCCACCAATCACTCGGAGGTACACCTCAGCTTCTCTGAGTTAACTCCGTAAACTCAGTTTACGTTACCTTTGGACTGTGTCCAGAACTGAAGTATACTCGGCTGGTTGGCCTTAATAACCCTCCAGAGGTTGATAGGTCTTAATAACCCTCCAGAGGTTGATAGGTCTTAATAACCCTCCAGAGGTTGATAGGCTTTAATAACCCTCCAGAGGTTGATAGGCCTTAATAACCCTCCAGAGGTTGATAGGCCTTAATAACCCTCCAGAGGTTGATAGGCGTTAATAACCCTCCAGAGGTTGATAGGCCTTAATAACCCTCCAGAGGTTGATAGGCCTTAATAACCCTCCAGAGGTTGATAGGCCTTAATAACCCTCCAGAGGTTGATAGACCTTAATAACCCTCCAGAGGTTGATAGACCTTAATAACCCTCCAGAGGTTGATAGGCCTTAATAACCCTCCAGAGGTTGACAGACCATAATAATAATCCCAACCCCAAAACCCCAAAAGAATGCATTTGATCGAAGGTGCTGAACTCCCGCTGGCGCCCGGGAAACAATGCAGACGACAATAAAGTCAACAACAACAACAATGAAACAAATGAGGATCAGTTTGTTGACCAGATAGCTCACCTGCCGTTAAGTAGAAGGTGTAGAAGAGGCCAGGTGACCACCACACTCACCTGAGCTGACTCAGGTGTGCTTGTAAGGCCCTTGTACTTATACTCCAGATAAGATGCACTCCATAGACCGCCTCATGGTGTTATCTGGAATTGTTATCTCTGTGTATATCTCTTCATTAAAAAGATAATACTAGGGGAAGGTGATATTGCTTGACTGTATGGAAGTGTATAGCGTGTGTATGATGTATCAGGTGCTGTATACATGCCCAGACCTGCTCGGATCCACTACACACACACACACACACACACACACACACACACACACACACACACACACACACACCACACACACACACACACACACACACACACACACACACACACACACACACACACACAGGATTGAGGATTGAGCTACGAGGAAAGGCTAAAGGAGCTGAACCTCACATCCCTGGAAAACAGAAGAGTAAGGGGAGACATGATAACCACCTACAAAATTCTCAGGGGAATTGACAGGGCGGACAAAGACAAACTCTTCACCACGGGTGGGACACGAACAAGGGGACACAGGTGGAAACTTAGTACCCAGATGAGCCACAGAGACGTTAGAAAGAATTTTTCAGTGTCAGAGTAGTTAATAAATGGAATGCACTAGGAAGTGATGTGGTGGAGGCTGACTCCATACACAGTTTCAAATGTAGATATGATAGAGCCCAGTAGGCTCAGGAATCTGTACACCTGTTGATTGACGGTTGAGAGGCGGGACCAAAGAGCCAAAGCTCAACCCCCGCAAGCACAATTAGGTGAGTACAATTAGGTGAGTACACACACACACACACACACACACACACACACACACACCACACACACACACACACACACACACACACACACACACACACACACACACACACACACACACACACACACACACACCACACACACACACACACACACACACACACACCACACACACACACACACACACACACACACACACACACACACACACACACACACAACACACACACACACAACACACACACACACACACACACACACCACACACACACACACACACACACACACACACACACACACACACACACACACACACACACACCTTTTACTGTGACCATCGTGTCGAGTGGACGTGGGTTTGGGAGCTCCTGGTTCACTAGTGGCGTGGGAGGGGTAATCGGGCAACTTCGAAGTGAAAAAGTGTGTACAAGTGAATGAAAAAACCCTTGGGTTTTGACCAAACCCATAAGGTAGTGAAGAAAAACAGTATAAGTAGCGTAATTGAAAATAGTTGATGCAGGAAGTACTGTGGCAGTGAGCAGAGTGGACCTGACCTCTGACCGTGACCTCACCCCATCGGCAGCAATACCACGTGGGAGACTCCTGGAGATTCACTCACCTATTGTGTTAGCAGGACGGTAAGATACTTGGAACCCCCTGTGCGTAAAGTTGGATTATAGCAATGACTAGGTCAGGAAGGGCGTCTAGGTCCAGCAGTATTATGATTGAAGAAGAAGATAGGTTTGTGGAGAAGATGATTGGGAAATTTGTAGAGAAGAGGGATGTTTGGGTAGGTGATCTAATCCAGGGGATTAAAAGTGAAATCTTTAACAAGATACAGGACGAGGTTCAAAGACTCAAACAAGAGTTTATGGAGTATATTCAAGAGGAAATCAGGAAGAGCAGGGTAGAATGGCAAGGAGAAATAACTAGACTTACTAATGAATTTGGCAGGCATAGGGGAGGCTTGGCAGGGGAAGGGGTAGTAGGAGTAGGTGGAGGAGCGGGAGTGGGAGGGGTGGGGGTCAGCCAGGGAGGGGGCTACCAGCATGACCCTGACCTGAGAAAGAGGACAATCATAATTCATGGATTACTTGAAGTCAGGGCACCATCCAGGCAGGAAAGGATGGAGATTGAGGATTTGGAGCTACAGGGGATTTTGAGGGACATGAGAGCCCATATGGCAGGGAATGAGGTAGAAGTCCACCGCCGCATTGGACCATACAACTGTAACAGGAAACGTCCTGTCCTGGTGCAGTTCACCAACGAAGAGGCAGTTGATTACATACTGAATCACAAACACTTGCTCAGAGGTAGCGAAAGTTACTTCAACGTATATATTGACAAATTCATGACAAAGGAGGAGCAGATAGCCCACAGAGCAAGCAAACCCCCACGATACAGTTCTACCCGTTTGAGCGTAGTTACGCACCCCACTGCTAATCCACCCCAGGATAACCAGTTCACAACTGATTCTCAAATCACTCCCTCCCCAAATCAGCCCTCCTTCCCCCTGCTTATCTCCCCAACACCTCCCTTGACCCTTCTGACCTCACTGCAGTCAAATTCACCCCACATTCCAAGGACCCCCTCATCCCCTCAACCCCCAAATCCCATCCAGCCCTCATCCCCTCAACCCCCAAAACCCACCCAGCCCTCATCCCCTCAAACCCAAAAACCCACCCAGCCCTCATCCCCTCAACCCCCAAAACCTACCCAGCCCTCACCCCTCCTCATCCCCTCTCCTTCCATGTGACCCCCCACCCTTGCGAGGGGGGTGGGAGGTTCCTCCCACCCCCTCTATCCTTCCCCCTCCCGACCTCTCAACCTCTATCTGACTCCCAACCTTACGCTATCCTCCAACCCCACTATGCCTATCAGACCCTCCCCAATCTTCAGACCCAGTATGCCCTTCCTACCCCAGACCTACCTACCCAGGCCCTACCCCAAACCCTCCTACCTACCTCCCTAGAAGCCCAGCCCCCAGTAGCCCCCCAAGCACCCCTCCCGATCTCTTTCACCCCCCATACACCCCCGGACCCCCCCTTACACCCCCCGGACCCTCCCCACCCCCAGTCATCCCCCAGACACCCCCAGATCCCCCAGGTCCCCCCTGCCCCCAGTCACCCCCCAGACACCCCCCAGATCCCCCCAGACCCCCAGAGACAGGGGAACCCTGGAACAGGAGTTTCCATGAAGAGTCTCAAGGTATGGTACACCAATGCTGATGGGGTATCTAATAAAGCAGAAGAGGTAAAAGAAAGAGTGAGTGAGGCAGATCCTGACATAGTTGCAATTGTGGAAACTAAAATTAATGACATGATCTCAGATGCAATCTTTCCTGAAGGGTACCAGGTGATAAGAAAAGAGAGGACACAGAGACAGGGAGGGGGAGTGGCACTCCTAATAAAGCGGAAATGGCAGTTTGAAGACCTGGGAAATCAGGTTACCAATGAGAGCACAAGCTTCATACATGGAACTCTAACAGTAGATGGGAGGAAGATTGTGATCTTAGTAATCTACAATCCCCCACCAAACAGTAGAAGACCCAGGCAGGAGTATGATGACAACAACAAGGCATGCATAGATGAACTGCAGAAGGCAGCAACACTAGCCCACAGAATGAGAGCGAAGCTGCTGGTCATGGGGGACCTAAATCATGGAGAGATAAATTGGGAATCAAGGAATCCCCATGGAGGGGACGAAACGTGGGGAGCAAAATTAGTAGATGTTATAGACAGGAATTTCCTAACACAGCATGTGAAGGAAGACACAAGGGAAAGAGGAGGAGATGCACCGAGCCTATTAGACCTGATTTTCACCCAGAACGTAGAAGATATCGAGAATTTGGAGCATGAAATACCTCTAGGGGCCAGTGACCATTGTGTCCTAGTCTTTGACTACATGATGGAATTCAAACTTATGACGATGGGACAAGAGATCTGGGAAAGGAGAGTTGACTACAGGAAAGGGGACTATAGGAGGATAAGGGACTATCTGGGAGAAGTGCAGTGGGAGGAAGAAATTAGAGGAAAAACAGTCCAAGATATGATGGACCTAGTCATACAGAAATGCCAAGAGGCCGAAGAGAGATTTATACCAACAGTAAAGGGAAAAAATAAGAAGGAATATAATAACCCTTGGTTTAATAGACAGTGTCAGGAAGCAAAAAAGGCCAGCAGGCGGGAGTGGAGGAAGTTCAGAAGACAAAGGACAGAGGACAACAGGATCAGATGCAACAGAGCTAGGAACGATTACATTAACATAAGACGAACATCGGAAAGGGACTATGAGAACGATATTGCAATCAAAGCAAAAAAACAACCTAAGCTACTACACAGTCATATAAGAAGGAAAATGTCGGTGAACGACCAAGTGACAAGGCTAAGGAAGGCAGAGGGGGCATATACTGAAAATGACAAGGAAATCTGTGAGGCACTGAATGCCAGTTTCCATGGAGTGTTCACTACCGAGCCCGAGCAGCTCCCATTGTTGGAAGGGGTTACCCTAGATGAAAGACTATCAGATATAGAGGTGACAGCAGAAGAGGTAATGAAACAGTTGACAACTCTAGATGCATCTAAAGCAGTAGGACCAGACAAAGTATCACCGTGGATACTAAAAGAAGCGGCGCAGGCCCTCAGCGTGCCTCTGGCGATGATCTTTAATGAGTCACTTATGTCGGGAGAATTGCCCAGTTGCTGGAAGAAGGCAAATGTCGTGCCGATCTTCAAGAAAGGCGATAGGGAGGAGGCACTTAACTATAGACCTGTATCACTGACAAGCATCCCCTGTAAAATACTGGAAAGAATAATTAGGCTACGACTGGTTGCGCACCTGGAGAACGTTAGGTTTGTGAACAAACATCAACATGGGTTCTGGACAGGGAAATCGTGCCTAACAAACCTTCTGGAATTCTATGATAAAATAACGAGGATAAGACAGGACAGAGATGGTTGGGCAGACTGCATATTTCTGGACTGCCAAAAAGCCTTTGATACAGTACCGCACATGAGACTGCTGTTCAAACTCGAGAGGCAGGCGGGGGTAGGGGGAAAGGTCCTAGCATGGATAAGGAACTACCTAACAGGAAGGAGCCAAAGAGTTACGGTAAGGGGCGAGAAGTCGGACTGGCGAACAGTAACAAGTGGAGTACCACAAGGATCGGTACTGGGACCAATTCTATTTCTTGTATATGTTAACGATATGTTTACGGGTGTAGAGTCCTACATGTCGATGTTTGCGGATGACGCAAAGTTGATGAGAAGAGTTGTGACAGATGAGGATTGCAGGATCCTCCAAGAAGACCTGAACAGGTTGCAGAGATGGTCAGAGAAATGGCTATTGGAATTCAACACGAGCAAATGTAAAGTTATGGAAATGGGACTAGGAGATAGGAGACCAAAGGGTCAGTACACAATGAAGGGGAACAGTCTACCTGTGACGACGCGCGAGAGAGACCTGGGTGTGGACGTAACACCTAATCTATCTCCTGAGGCACATATAAATAGGATAACGACAGCAGCGTACTCGACACTGGCAAAAGTTAGAACATCATTCAGAACCTAAGCAAGGAGGCATTTAGGGCGCTTTACACTGCCTACGTGAGGCCAGTCTTAGAGTATGCCGCCTCATCATGGAGTCCCCATCTGAAGAAGCATATAATGAAACTGGAAAAGGTTCAGAGGTTTGCAACGAGACTCGTCCAGAGCTACGAGGGATGGGGTATGAGGAGCGCCTGAGGGAACTGTGCCTTACGACACTAGAAAGAAGAAGGGAGAGAGGGGACATGATAGGAACGTATAAAATACTCAGAGGGATTGACAGAGTGGACATAGACGAAATGTTCACACGGAATAGTAACAGAACGAGGGGACATGGATGGAAGTTGGAAACTCAGATGAGTCACAGAGATGTTAGGAAGTTTTTTTTAGCGTGAGAGTAGTGGGAAAATGGAATGCACTCAAGGACAGGTTGTGGAAGCAAATACTATTCATAATTTTAAAACCAGGTATGATAGGGAAATGGGACAGGAGTCATGGTAAACAACTGATGCTCGAAAGGCGGGAGATCCAAGAGTCAATGCTCGATCACCTGCAGACAACATATAAGCTTGAGTAAACATATAGGTGAGTACACACACACACACCCACACACACACACACACCACACACACCACAACCACACACACACACCACACANTGCCCGGCCTCCTGTAAGACACTTCAGCGAGCAACCATGTGACTTCCACCCTACCACCAGACCACAGCGTCAGCTGCAAGTCTTATGGTTGGTGGTTGTGGGGGTAAGTCCACGGTGGTGTGGGGTAAGTCCCACGGTGGTTGTGGGGTAAGTCCCACGGTGGTTGGCCCACCGACTTCTCTTCCCCCCCCCCCCCCCCCTCACTGACTCGTCTCCAATTCCTAGCTCAAGATTTCCACATCCTCGCCCGTGTCTTCCATCCCCAGCTTACCTGCTCCAGGGGCCCTTGGAACGTGGAACAGGCGATGACCACACTAAGAAATGTAACGCTGGTGATGAGTCACAATAACGTGGCTAAAGTATGTTGACCAGACCACACACTAGAAGGTGAAGGGACGACGACGTTTCGGTCCGTCCTGGACCATTCTCAAGTCGATTGTGAATGATTTGAATTCGCAATCGACTTGAGAATGGTCCACGACGGACCGAAACGTCGTCGTCCCTCACCTTCTAGTGTGTGGTCTGGTCATCAAGAAATGTAACTTTTCATTAGTGTATACACTCTGAGAGTATACTTTAGTCCTGGACAATGTTCGGGACTGCGGTATTCTTGCTGTTTTCTCAGTAAGCTGTTGTGGTGGCCTTAATAACCCTCAACCGGTTAGTAGGCCTTAAGACCAACACCAAACAAACTAGAAACCACGAGGGGGGGGGAGCTCTCATCTTGTAGCCACGAGGGTGGTAGCTCTCATCTTGTAGCCACGAGGGTGGTAGCTCTCATCTTGTAGCCACGAGGGTGGTAGCTCTCATCTTGTAACTACACTTAGGTAATTGCACACACACACAGTTATATGTGAATCACAATAGCTCACACACAGGAACCTGTACACCTGTTGATTAACAGTTGAGAGGCGGGATCAAAGAGCCAAAGCTCAACCCCCGCAAGCACAATTAGGTGAGTACAGGGAAATATCTGTCTGAATTATAATAGGACACACACAGGTAAACATGTGTGTGGGTCACAACACACATGTTCATGGCACATGTTGACAGTTGCAGGCACAGTTGACTTAGGCGCATCTAGGAACATCTCGTGCGTAGGTTCGAACCCTCATCACGGCCCTTGTGGATTTGTTCATATGATGCATTACGCGATTGTGATTTCTGTGTGTATTCCAGTGTCCCTAACCTGCATACCTTGCAAGTTGCGGGAGACGATTGTGCGAGAAAACTAGTGGAACATGATTTTTTTCTTTATTGTGCACCCCATACCCATCCCGTGGGCGGTGGTGGAAAGGGTTACAGAGGCACATAATGGGTTCATGAACAGAACAACACTAGTGGAACATCTGGAGCAAAAGAACTTTGTAACACAGCATCAACGTGGGTTCAGGGATGACAGGTCCTGTCTCACAAGATTAATTGAATTCTACGACCAGGCAACAAAAATCAGACAGGAAAGACAGGGAAGACAGGGGTGGGCTGACTGCATATTTTTGGATTGCCAGAAAGTCTTTGATACAGTACCACACCAGAGACTAGTGCAAAAGCTGGAGATGCAGGCAGGAGTGAAAGGGAAGGTACTCCATTGGATAAGGGAGTACCTAAGCAACAGAAGACAGCGATTCACTGTGAGGGGTGAGGTCTCAGATTGGCGAGACGTCTCCAGTGGAGTCCCGCAGGGTTCAGTCCTTGGACCTATACTGTTTCTGATAAATGTAAATGATCTTCCAGAGGGAATAGGCTAGTTCCTCTCATTGTTTGCTGATGATGCAAAAATTATGAGTAGGATTAAGACAGATGAAGATAGTATGAGGCTACAAGATGACCTAGACAAACTGAATGAATGTCCAACAAATGGCTACTAAAGTTCAACCCGAGTAAATGTAAGGTAATGAAACTAGGCGGTGGAAACAGGAGGCCAGACACAGGATACAGAATGGGAGATGAAGTCCTTCATGAAATGGACAGAGAGAAAGATCTAGGAATTGATATCACACCAAACCTGTCTCCTGAAGCCCACATAAAAAGAATAACGTCTGCGGCATATGCGAGGCTGGCTAACATCAGAACAGTCTTCAGGAACCTGTGTAAGGAATCATTCAGAATCTTGTACACCACATATGTAAGACCAATCCTGGAGTATGCGGCCCCAGCATGGAGCCCGTACCTTGTCAAGCACAAGACGAAGCTGGAAAAAGTTCAGAGATATGCCACTAGACAAGTCCCAGAACTAAGCGGCATGAGTTATGAGGAAAGGCTGCGTGAACTGCACCTCACGTCGTGGAAGACAGGAGAGCTTGGGGAGACATGATCACTACCTAGAAAATTCTCAGAGGAATTGACAGAGTAGATATGGATAAACTGTTTAACACGGGTGGTAAGCGAACAAGGGGACACAGGTGGAAACTGTGTCTCTTGTGTATATGCAAATTAATTACAGGGATGTTAGAAAGAACTTTTCATTGTCAGAGTAGTTAACAGATAGAGTGCACTAGGAAGTGATGGCTGACTCCATACACAGTTTCATATATAGATATGACAGAGCCCAGTAGGCTCAGGAATCTGTACATCGGTTGATTGACAGTTGAGAGGCGGTACCAAAGAGCCAGAACTCAACCCAGCACAACTAGGGAAGCACAACTTGGTAAGTACTCACAGGTAAACATGTGTGAATCACAGTAGGACGCACGAGTATCCCCAACAATATTTTAAGTAAATTATGTGAGAGAGAAAACGAGAGGTTGTGGTCTTGACGTGACAGGTTAGCAACTGTACAGTCAGGACACAAGCCAGTCAGGACACAAGCCAGTCAGGACACAAGCCAGTCAGGACACAAGCCAGTCAGGACACAAGCCAGTCAGGTGACTGATGGGAAGTGTTGCAGAGGAATGATGGAGAATATGGCACAGAAGCACCATGATGGGGGACTCACCTGAGTGTTGACACCGTTGAGTGGGACTCACCTGAGTGTTGACACCGTTGAGTGGGACTCACCTGAGTGTTGACACCGTTGAGTGGGACTCACCTGAGTGTTGACACCCTTGAGTGGGACTCACCTGAGTGTTGACACCGTTGAGTGGGACTCACCTGAGTGTTGACACCCTTGAGTGGGACTCACCTGAGTGTTGACACCGTTGAGTGGGACTCACCTGAGTGTTGACACCCTTGAGTGGGACTCACCTGAGTGTTGACACCCTTGAGTGGGACTCACCCGAGTGTTGACACCGTTGAGTGGGACTCACCTGAGTGTTGACACCGTTGAGTGGGACTCACCTGAGTGTTGACACCGTTGAGTGGGACTCACCTGAGTGTTGACACTGTTGAGTGGGACTCACCTGAGTGTTGACACCATGATGGGGGACTCACCTGAGTGTTGACACCCTTGAGTGGGACTCACCTGAGTGTTGACACCGTTGAGTGGGACTCACCTGAGTGTTGACACCGTTGAGTGGGACTCACCTGAGTGTTGACACCGTTGAGTGGGACTCACCTGAGTGTTGACACCGTTGAGTGGGACTCACCTGAGTGTTGACACCGTTGAGTGGGACTCACCTGAGTGTTGACACCGTTGAGTGGGACTCACCTGAGTGTTGACACCGTTGAGTGTGGCGTTCGGCAACAATTCGTCAATTTCCGGGACACGAATGCTGCCGTATTGGTCCACAATACACTGGGCTCGCTGCTGGAAGGCCTCGAGCGTGGCGTTGCTCCACCAGGGGATGGCGTTGCCGTTCTTGTCGTTCTGGCGCCCCTCGTCGTCGAACCCGTGGGTGATCTCGTGCCCTATCACCTACACAACATGATACCATAACATAATTTTAACATAATTGAAACAGCTAGAGACCCTAGCTAGAGTCTCCAGAATTCTCTTTCAGCGCATTAGTGTGGCGATCCAGAGAGGTAATGCTCACTGCATCCATGGTTCCTGCCAGCCATCTGAGGAGCTCCACAACGTGTGACAAGTAGCCTTGTACCCTGTATGTAACCAATGTTGTAACCCTTTTTGTGTAATTAAATTTTAAAATAAAGTTATATATATATATATATATATATATATATATATATATATATATATATATATATATATGCAAACAAGCCTGAATGGTCCCCAGGACTAGATACATCTGGGGTGTGAGTTTTCAGTGATATATATATATATATATACACACGCGTACAAAAAGAATAGGGGTGGTAGGAGAAAATATCAGTGTTCAGTGAGGATCCACAAGGTCTTCTCTGGGTTTTTTTTATTTTCTTCTCCGAAGCTATGGGTCCCTACACTTGCAAGAGAAATGGTATCCCTTTTATATTTTATATTTATTAATTTAATAATTCACAATTTAATCATTTATAATTAAATAATTATTTAATAGTTGTATAATAATTTATAATGATATTTATTTAATAATTTCTCATTTATATATAAATTTATATAAAAATGTTATTACATCCTTGTAAAAACACCAAAACGCACATCATTTGACTCAGACAACGAACATTCACATCACAACACAGGTGAAGACTGAGTAGCGACAAAGACGCACAGACCGAGGCATCTATGGCACCTCCACCATGTTACACAGAGTCAAGGTTCGCCTCCGAGAGGACCTCATTCTCACCACGACTGAGATCTTAGAAAAGGTCTCTACCACCGGAAATGTCTCACCGGCTGACATCCTGGAGACCAGAGAAGGTGTTCACCTTCTCTTCTCCAGCGTCAACGACCTGGAGAAGCTATTCGCTGCCTCCACCACGACCACTCTGCTAGACGCCGGCCTCTCCCTCACTCCTCCACGACGCTACCTGGCAGACAGGATTGTGTTTGCCAGACACATCAGCGCATGGATCTTTGACCGCAGCGACGACGACATACTCGCCAGCATCAATTTTCTGAACCCGACGTTGACCGGGGTAGTGGCCAAGACCAGCACAAACTGCAACAACACCCGCAGGCCGACACTGAAGGTGACCATCAGCGCGGTCATCGCAGCGACCCACGCCACGGAACATGGCCTTAGTGCGCCGGAATTACGATTCCACCTGCCCACGTGACCAAGGAACGCTTCACGGAGCTCCGCCAGTGCTTCAAGTGCTACCGGTACTCCCACTACACCAGTAAGTGCACCGAGCAAGTGCAGAAATGCAGTATCTGCGCCCAGGAGCACCACTACACAGCCTGCACATCCTCCCGCCGACGCTGCCCACTCTGCAATGGGCCGCACACTGCAGTTTCACTTGACTCTCCACCGGCAGGAGGAAATAAAAAAGATGACAGCTAGCACTACCTCACTATAGCTACGTCCGCTTTCCCAGCCTTGCCCGAGAACACACCAGTGGAAGCTGCTGCTACCTCACTACCGCCTGGTCCCTCACCTCCGCAGCCCTCACTACCAACACCCAAGCCAGCAGTTACCACCAACAACACCTTCCTACCGGTACTTCTACACCTCGCCGACAAATTGGTGGGCAACGACGTCAGCCTATACGTCCAGACTATCAACGGCTGCTCACCGCAGACGGACTTCTGACGGTGACAATACTAAGCGACCTTCTCCCAACTCCTCCACCTGCGGCCGGCCCGGCATCCAACCTCGCAACCGGACCCACAACCAGTCCGGTAACAGGGACGCCACCCACCCTGGCTACTCTGCCAACAAAGACATTACATCCAAAGACGACAACGGACCACCCGAAACTCCCACAACCAACACCAAGAGGCTCTCCAGAGCCACCACCAACGTCGACGAGAACGGCCTTGCGACCGACGACGAAGACAAAAATACTTGCCATGTGCTGTTCATTCCGCCAGCGAGTTCAGTGGCAACACACATACCAGACGACAATTGGCCCTCAGATGTAACAAGATAATTAGCCATAACAAACACCCGCACCCCATCTATGTCCACGCCCACACCATGAACGCTTACACCGACCTCACAATACTTAAACAAAAGAATTCCGCGACCCAAAGTTCCACCGCAAATTCCCAGACGGAATAATGGAACTCCTGGAAAAGGACGACGATCCTGATGGTCCTCAACTACCCAGGCTGTTCTGTGCAGATATAAAGCGTCGCCTTGTGCATTAACCGGCAACCTGGCGGCCAAGCCTCCTGCCGGACATAAACTGTGAGCCACCATGAAGACCCCGTCCGTCCATCCACACATCTCCAGTACCAGCTATTGGTACTGGTAATAGCTCCTAACACCCTCCACTTATGGGTTATTCATGCCCGTCCCACCTCTTGGGTGGCTTAATCTTTATCAATCATCAATTCGCTACAACATTTCGGAAGGTCCATAATTCTAATTTTCCCTTCAAAACGATCCGCCTAATCGTTAAACAACAAAGTATCCATTAACTGCCAGGTGAACAGAGGCGTTCATTTCGGGAATGGCGCCTAGTCAATTCTCCCCGGCCAAGATACGAACCCAGGCCCAATCGCGGGGCGAGCACCTTACCTCTGCGCCACGGGAAATTTTATTTATTGAATTAATGAAATACATCTCAACCAGCAACGTGCAGTTGTAAAACTTGGTCCTTAAGAAGATTTTGTCTCAAAACAAGACACTAATCAATATACAGGTTTAAGTCAGCTGTTTAATTAACCAACATTAAAAATACTTTTACTTTCCAAGGATTGAATTCTACCAAACTGAGCTTTCATCTTGTTTCGAATGATAACCATATTTTGTTGAATGACAATAAAACGTCTCCGTGGTGCAGTGGTGAGACACTCGCCTGACGTTCCGCGAGCGCTTTGTCATGGGTTCGTATCCTGGCTGGGGAGGATTTACTGAGCGCAAATCCTTAACTGTAGCCTCTGTTTAACTCAGCAGTAAAATGTGTACTTGGTTGTAACAACGATTCATCGCGGCGGGGATCGTATTCCAGGGACCTGCCCGAAACGCTACGCGTACTAGTGGCTGTACAAGAATGTAACAACTCTTGTATATATCTCAAATCCAACAAATAAAAATATAATTTTATAAATTGCATTTTTCAATGTAACTCCCAAAAATATATTTTTTAATTTTTATCTTGTTCATTGCTGGTCGTTTTGCATTACAAATTTTATCTTAAAACAATTATAGTCTGTTTAATTAAATATTTTTTTTAGAGTAATATATTTGCTAAAATTTCCGTGATTATCGGTTACTTTCCAGCACTCGTTTATATTTTATGACAAATAAACTCACTTAGTTGGTGGTTGCAAAGTCAGTTTCAGCTTCTGGTCCCGCCATTCAATCCGTAGAATTATTATATTTACAATTGGCATGTATCTTACTGTATTTGCTTGTGAAGCTGAGTAAATTGTTTCAAACAATTGTTTAAATTGTTCCAGAAACAAATACCTTTATGATATTCCAAGAGTACGACTTAATCAAACTAGAAATGCTCTACAAATCAAGGGACCCAGAATGTGGAATGACCTTCCCAACCATGTTAAAGACTGTACCTCTCTCAACCAGTTTAAGATTAAAACTAAGCACTACCTAATTAATTCCCTGTAACCTACCTCACCCCCAAAATATCAACCCATGTCTGTCATTTTTAATCAATGTTGTTTGTCGACCAAATTTTATTTTTGCTTTTTTCTGCCATGTTCCCCTTTTTTATTTTTACATTTTCACAACACAATTTATACTTTAATCTCAATTAGTATTAAGTTTTAGTCTTTAGTGTTTTTCCTGCCCGAAACGCTTTGCGTAATAGTGGCTTTAGGCATTGTATGTACTAGCTCTATCTATAAATTCATCAATTTTTATATCACCCCTTGTATGTATGTATTTTACCTAAATAAACATTTGATTTTTTTGAATATGAATCAACTTACGCTTCTGAACCATTTTCTTTGTCAACAACACTTGCGCGCTAACTCATCTATTTCATTATTTACCTGATTTACCTGAGGGCCACTAACCCTAGTGTCCTCGACGAGGACAGGAACCCGGCGGCTTGTCGAAGGTCCCCCCCCCCCTCATTTGCCTTGATGATATTTTGGGGGGATATTTTAAACTTAACGCAGTTTTGGCATTTATGGTTTGGGCGGGTAGGCAGTTCCATGAGTTATAATTATAACTCTGTGGGTGAAAAAAACATCTGTTCTCAATCAATTTGCAATAGCCAACTTGAGAATTGTAAACAAGGGGGAATGTTTTAGATGCTGAAGCAAACTTTACACAGTTTCAAACACAGATACAATAAGACATGCTACTGTGTGTAATGCACCTGCACCAGTGAGACGTAAAATGCACCTCACGTCGCCGAAAGACAGGAGAGCTTGGGGAGACATGCTCACCACATAAAAAATTCTAAGAGGAATCGACAGGGTAGATAAAGATAAATTGCTTAACATGTGGAGAGGGGGTACGCGAACAAGGTGCAGCGAGTAAACTTATATACGCTCCAGTATCCCATCATCTTAATGGCATAACTAATTAGCACTAACTTCACAAGCTATCATCCTATCCCTATTTACAGGTAACGGTTTTTCCACCCTCCTATCTTATTGCGAGGTGTAGTCACCGTATATAAGCAAGCGATTTGAGAATAGC
>WNGS01004946.1:35441026-35468053 GCA_020271785.1 Procambarus virginalis
TACGGGCTCACCATAGCCCGTGCTACTTGGAACTTCTTGTTCCAGGTAGCGAATCTGTAACAACAACAACCCGCCAAATCGTGTAACAACTAGGTACCCATTCACTGCTGGGGGAACAGACACTTCCGTCAATGTAATGAGGTGCATCTCAACACTGCACTTGTTATACTTAATATCTTAAAAAATTGTCTCTAATTTACAAACACTTATAAGTAGCTGTTTAAGCGACTTTAAAAATATTTTTGCGATTGACGAAAGTCAACGACCAAGTGGAGAGAACATGTTATGTTTCGAGCGACAACCTAATAAAGAAAATTATTATTCTGTAAACTGGAACTTTTTATGTAATTATAAAAAATTAGTGGTTTATATCTCATGCAGTGATTTTCGTTTTACAACATAATTTTGATTTTAACACACATATAGTTTTTTATTAAATTTATGTTACCGATATATTTTGTTAAAAATTTCAAGATTATCAGTTATTTTCCAACACCCGTTTATAATTTTGGCCAAATAAATTCATTTAGTTTTTGGTTGCAGAGTCAAGTTTCAGCTCTTGGTCCTCGCCATTTAATTCGTAGAATTATTTTATTTAGAATTATTCTCTGCTTGTATCTTACTGTATTTGCTTGTGAAGCTGTGAGTAAATTGCTTCAACATGCGCTTCTGAACCATTTTCTGTCAACAACACTTACGCGGTAACTTATTTATTTCCTGATTTACCTTAGGCCACTAACCCTATATAGTGTCTTTTTTTTTGGGGGGGGGGGGGGGGGAGAGATATATACAAGAGTTGTTACATTCTTGTACAGCCACTAGTACCTTTAGCGTTTCGGGCAGGTCCCTGGAATACGATCCCCGCCGCGATGAATCGTTTTTTCATCTAAGTACACATTTTACTGTTGCGTTAAACAGAGGCTACAGTTAAGGAATTGCGCCCAGTAAATCCTCCCCGGCCAGGATACGAACCCATGACATAGCGCTCGCGGAACACCAGGCGAGTGTCTTACCACTACACCACGGAGACAGGACTCCCTGGCCTGTCTTCGACGAGGACAGGAAGCCCGGGGGCTTGTCCAAGGTCCCCTATTTGCCTTGATGATTTTTTTTAGGTATATTTTAAACTCAACACAGTTTTGACAGTTAAGTCTTCAGCGGGTAGGCGGTTCCATGGGTTTATAACCCGGTGGGTGAAAAAGCATCTCCTGTTCTTAGTCTATTTGCAATAGCCAACTTGAGAGTTATAAACAAAGGAAATGTTTTAGAAGTTGAAGCAAACTCTATACACCGTTTTAAACACAAATACAAAAAAACACATGCAGAACGAGTTATTGCATCCCTATAACTCCGAAAATCTTTAAAACCTGGCAGTGGAATCGAACCCGGGTCCAGGCTCATCTCATACAATACATCTTCGGGAAGTTATACGGGTTAAATATCCCGAAAAGAATAAACAGGGAAATAGCAGTTGTGCTGAAGACAACGTCTAAGTTTTAGATGCAACTGGGAAATTATTGAACCTAGAGAGTTGGAATGCATCTTTATATATACTATATCTATATAAATAAAAATGTTAATGTTCGTTTGTTCAAAATCGCTCATCTCCGAAAGTTCTTCACCGATTGCTTTGAAAATTTCACACAACGTTCCATTCGCATCCGAGCGGGTTTTTATATTCATATTTTTATAGATGTCACGTCTGTGACGGAAAAAAACATGTTTTTTTAAAAAACTGTGTTTTTTAAGTGTTTTTCATGAGAGGGAGATCTTCGAAACCTCTTTACCGATTGCGTTGAAATTTTAACACAACGTTGCTTTTGCACAGCCGCGTGTTTTTATATGCCTACTATATACATGCCTCACCTGTGACTGAAAAAATCATGCGTTTTTTGAAAAACAGTGCCATCTGTTGGATTTAAGAGTAACACATGCTGTAATTTCCATAAGTTCTTTACCGATTGCTTTGAAATTTTTACACAAAGTTCCATTCGAATACCTGCGTGTTTTTAAATACCTACTATATAGATGCCACACCTGAAAAAGGTAATAACATGTTGTTGTTTTTTAAACAGCGCCATCTATTAGGTACGGTACGACACTCTAGGGATTTGTTGACCAGTAGTGCTATAGGTGACGCAAGAGCATGGGAGGCGCTCTTGTATACAATGGATGAGATTTCACTAATGTTCCCAGCTTTGGTTTTTAGTGAGTGTATGATGGACACAACATCTGTCGGGCTGACTGGTGAAAGGAGAAGAGAGTTTGGAGAGCTGCCTGAGAGATATGTGTTGATATGTGTCTGAGTCTGTGGAATTTTACTGGCATTCATTTGCCATTTTTATATCAGTTGCAGGTGTACAGCCATCCTTAGAGAGTGTTGGTTGTGGGAGTGTTGTTTAGTTCCTAGGATATTAGAGATGGTTTTCCATGTGTTTTTCATGTTGCCTTTTGCTTCTTTGAATCTAGTCTCATAAAAGGAGAGTTTTGATTTCTTATGATACTGGTAAGCATATCCCGAAAGGAATCCTCAGGGAAATAGCAGTTAGGTTATATAGACTACGTCTAGGTTACAGATGCAACTGGGAGATTAGTGAACACAAAAAATGCTCTCTTCTGTCATGTTTTTTTTTTTATTATTTTTATTTTTACATGCAAAGCATGCAAATTAAATACAATAAAAAACAAATTAAGAACATAGAAAAACATTACAAAACAAGGAAAAAAAAGAAAACCACCAGCCAGAAGGGCTGACAGTACAGTATAACAAATTTCAAAACTCGAGAAAGGCATTGAAAAGACAGTACAAAATATAAAACAAATGCAAAACAACAAAACACAGGAGCATGTCAAAACAGAACAGTATAAAACAAAAATCAAGATGGATAACACGCAATCAAAAGAAAACCATCGTTACATACACAACAACAAAACAAAACACCGGCCTGAAGGACCGAGAACAAAACAACAGAATGAACAAACGGAAGTATTACAAAAAATGCAATAAGAACATACACCACACAATAAGCCACACAAATACAAAACAAAAACTAATACAACACGTAAGCATAAAATAAAAAACACATAGGGCACGTTAACAACATGAAAGTTAAGACATGAAGGCCAGACACACACACACACCCAAACACCCGCCTCGCCACAAAACAAAGGGAGAGGCACGGGCACAAACTACCAGAAGGCAGACAAAACAGCCAGAAGGGCACACAGCACAAAAGAATACAATCACTCGTATTTGCGCGGAAACGCGTCCCGAGAGAAGCGTACATGGTACGCCTCCCATCGTAACCACTGCCAAGGGTCCTGACCATCCACCGGGGACGCCATCTTATCCGGGACGTTGGCCACAAACACCCGCAAACATGGCACCCAAACCGTATCACACCGGAACCGAGTGACCGGTACATGGTCCCACACCTCATCGCCGAAAGGTAGCTCAGCAACCCGCGACCAGTGACCCGACGGCATCACAGACTTCGGTGACACGGCCAAGTGCCCAACGGTCAACCTCCGAGGAGGGAGCGTGGTAGAAGGCACCACCACAGGGGCACCAGCGCCCACGGGCACACCACCGGACGACCGCGTGGGAACCGAACCGCGCACATCTTTCCGTAAGGTCACCACCAGGCCACGCCCAGACCCACCATCCCCACCCACTCCGGCAGCGGAGGCCACCACTCCCCACCGCGGAGAGGCCCCCGGCGGAGAAGGAACAGCAGGCACACCCGAGACACGGACACCAATGTCAGCAGGCGCATGGACGTCCGCCACCACTAACTGCGGAGCCAGCAACGTAACCGGAACCACTCAATCCACACCCGAGGCCTCACAGTCACTAAAGTCCCTAACATCGGCCCAGGTAGACGACGAAGGCCGGGATCGTTTGGGCACCGGCCTGAGATCGTCAGAGCCGGAAGCCGACACAGAAACATGGGCACTACTAGCCGGACGAACTGACGTCCGCCGCAAAACGGCAGCAGCCTCGACCACAGGGGGAACCGGACCACACACAACAGGAGGCCCCACAGCCACCCCAGCACCCAGCACAGCCGGGATCCGAAGCGAGGATGCAGGGCCAGGCGCAGCAGCTGAAGACAGGTGAGCAGACGGTGAGGAGGGCGCAGCAGAAAGGCCCACTGGAGCAGCAGGGACAGGAGCAGGAGTATCCACCGATGGCATCGCAACATCCTGAGGAGGGTCGGCGACATCCGGGGGAACGTCAGGCGACGCCGGGGTAGCCGCAACAACGAGCGGGTCGGTCACTGCATCCCCGGAGTCCTCGTCCAGGGGAAGCGGAGGGAAATCTTCTTCCCGGAATAGATTGACAGGAGCAACCGGAGCCGCATCGCACCCGGCAGCCTGATGCCCCACCAGGCCACACCGGAAACAGGTCCGAGGCTGTCGGGCATAGTACACCCGGATGTAGCACCCCAGGAGCCGGACCGAAGATGGAATATCCGACCGCAGGCGCATCCCCAAGGTGCGAATGTTCGTCCGTCTCCCGGCATACCTCCCAGAGGATATCGTGTTGACCCTCACACTGATGACCGCTCCAAACCGCTGAAAGTAACGCCGAAGAAGATCCTCGGGAAACTCCAGGGGCGCCCCATGCACACTGACATAAGTCAGCGCACCACTCCGGTCGGATATGGAGACAGAGCCGGCACCACCCGGCATCGACAACGAGCGTCCCTCGTAACGACTGAGGAAATCACGGTATACTTCCCCCGTCACAAGCTTGATGACAACTCGATGGGCAGTCACAAGCTCAATACCGTCAACGTCCATCACAGGGACATGAAGCAAGTCGCACAGAACCACGGCTATTTCCAGATATCCAGCACGACCAGTGAACTCCAGGCCCACGGAGTTCACGCGCTTGATAGATGGAAGGGGACCACCCATGGTAGGCTCGCCACGTCAACACCACTGTCATGTTAGGGGATTCTAATCATCATATTGATTGGTCTTCTAAAATAATCTTCCCTTCCTCTTCTCTTCACAGACGCCGTCTTGCCAAATCGGCTCTGATACCCAACATGAACCTGAGTCCTGACTTTGTTGCTGTTGACTCTTCCTTTTCACAGTATACACTCAAATGTTCTAACCAAACGAATTGAAAAGCTGTCCAACTTTTGCCTTAATCAACAATAAAACCAAAAGTACCTAATTTCATCTTCATAGTTTCCTACCTTGAGCTTTAACTTGTACTGGTTCTAGTGCTCCCCAATCCCCCAATATATATACCTAAGCCTTACAACTTTACCATTGTAATCATTGCTATCATCTGATATCATGGTTGTTATAATGAACGCATATTTTACTGCATTATACCTTGAAATAATCCTAAAATTATGATACAATGAAACGGTTGATAACTCTCAAATATTATTTTAATTTACCACTAATCTTTGTTAATTTTCTTACAATGTCCTTGTTAACATTTTTTAAATTATGCTAGAAATTACCTTCTTAAAATTATCTGTTAGATTAAGGACCTGCCCGAAACGCTACGCGTGTTAGTGGCTTTACAAGAATGTAAAAACATCAATGGTATGTTCTCTCATAAACCCGATGTACCTTCTTGTTTATATATAAATAAATAAATAAAAATAAAACTTTCTAACAAACGTGACCTAACATATGTTTTTTTTCCTCTCTTTCTTTTCCGTTCTTTCTTTCTCCTCACATTCTTACTTACCCATTCTTCCGTCACTGCATTATTACACCCATCCCATCTGTACCCATTTTCTTCTTGTTCTTACCTTTGGCCTTGCTCCTACCTTCTTCTAGGAACTACCTCATCTTCCCTTTACTCTTGGCATACTTATCTTGTTCCCATCGATCGTGGGGGAAGTGGGGGGGGGGGGGCTACTGCCCCGCTTCTGTGCCAGGTGAGTCCTCTACGAGCTCACTAGCAGTAGCCTGGGTTCATATCCTGGCCGGGGAGGATTAACAAGACGCCAATCCTTAACTGTACTTGATTGATTAAGATTAAGCCACCCAAGAGATGGCACGGGCAGGAGTGGCTGTAAGTGGAAGATGTTTGGAGTGACTGTGATCATTGGTGGTGGAGCGACATACTGTGTGCTGAGCGAGCATTTAAACCATCAGTCCTTACTATGTAGCAGTAGCACGGGCCATAGCCCGTGCTACTTCGAACTTTTTGTTCCGAGTAGTTGAATCTTAAACAACAACAACAACGACTGTTGGTTTGGATTGTGCTTGACAGTGTTTGTGTGAGTGTCCAGCTGTTGAACGCTTTCCCATTAAACAGTTGAAGAGAAGGGAGCTGAGAACGCCTCCTTGCGGTGCACTATTTTCATGTCTTTTGTATTCAAAGACTGTGTCATGAAGTTTCACTCCTGCTTCTCTGTTTATGAGACAGTTCTTGGTCCAGGAGAGCAGGTTGCCTTTGACCGCTTTGTCGATGAGGCAAAGCAGCAGGACTCCCCCATAAATACTGTCAAGCAATGTCCTCCCCCGCGATAGCTGCTACATAGTAAGGACTGATGGTTTAAATGCTCGCTCAGCACACAGTATGTCGCTCCACCACCAAAGATCACAGTCACTCCAAACATCTTCCACTTACAGCCACTCCTGCCCGTGCCATCTCCTGGGTGACTTAATCTTAATCAATCAAGTACAGTTAAGGATTGGCGTCTTGTTAATCCTCCCCGGCCAGGATATGAACCCAGGGTAAATCGCTCGCAAGGCGCGTGTCTTACCACTGCACCACGGGAACATCCCAAATATATAATACACGTGTAACAGTCCCCGTGGCGAACCCAGGCCAAAGAGCTCGCGAAGCCTGGGTTCGTATCCTGGCCGGAGAAGGTAGACTGGGCACCAATCCTTAACTGTAGCATCTGTTCACCCAGCAGTGAAGGGTACCTGGTTGTTAACGATTTGGCGGGTCGTATTCCAGGGAACATTAGGATTAAGGACCTGCCCGAAACGCTATGCGTGCTGGTGGCTGTACAAGAATGTAAGAACTGTTGTGTGTATAGATATATAAATCAAATAAATAAATATAAAAGTTATCCTGAATTTACCTGAGTGTCATTAATACTCTAGTGGCCTCGGCGAGGACCTAGGAAGTCGGCGGCTTGTCAAAGGTCCTTTCCATACGCAAATCAATAAATTATCCAGAAGAAGGGAAGAAGAGAACTCGCCTGACCAATGCCGCCATAGTTGAGGGCTTGGAGGGAGTTAGCGCGGTAGAAGGGCGGCTGTAGGATGCCGGCCGGGAAGGTGATGGAGTTGAACTCCGGCATGTAGAAGGCGTTGACGATGGTGGGGGGAGACAGCCACTTGTCACGCTGCGTCGGCTCACCGAAGTCCCCCAGCTCGTCAGCGCTCGTCCAAGTGCTGTTGGAGGCACTCACATGCTTGTTAGTATCTCTCACACACACACACACACACACACACACACACACACACACACACACACACACACACACACACACACACACACACACACACACACACACACACACACACACACATAGATAAATCAAGGAAAGGAAAATCTGGAACAAGGAAATCTGTGAGGCACTGAATGCCAGTTTCCATGGAGTGTTCACTACCGAGCCCGAGCAGCTCCCATTGTTGGAAGGGGTTACCCTAGATGAAAGACTATCAGATATAGAGGTGACAGCAGAAGAGGTAATGAAACAGTTGACAACTCTAGATGCATCTAAAGCAGTAGGACCAGACAAAGTATCACCGTGGATACTAAAAGAAGCGGCGCAGGCCCTCAGCGTGCCTCTGGCGATGATCTTTAATGAGTCACTTATGTCGGGAGAATTGCCCAGTTGCTGGAAGAAGGCAAATGTCGTGCCGATCTTCAAGAAAGGCGATAGGGAGGAGGCACTTAACTATAGACCTGTATCACTGACAAGCATCCCCTGTAAAATACTGGAAAGAATAATTAGGCTACGACTGGTTGCGCACCTGGAGAACGTTAGGTTTGTGAACAAACATCAACATGGGTTCTGGACAGGGAAATCGTGCCTAACAAACCTTCTGGAATTCTATGATAAAATAACGAGGATAAGACAGGACAGAGATGGTTGGGCAGACTGCATATTTCTGGACTGCCAAAAAGCCTTTGATACAGTACCGCACATGAGACTGCTGTTCAAACTCGAGAGGCAGGCGGGGGTAGGGGGAAAGGTCCTAGCATGGATAAGGAACTACCTAACAGGAAGGAGCCAAAGAGTTACGGTAAGGGGCGAGAAGTCGGACTGGCGAACAGTAACAAGTGGAGTACCACAAGGATCGGTACTGGGACCAATTCTATTTCTTGTATATGTTAACGATATGTTTACGGGTGTAGAGTCCTACATGTCGATGTTTGCGGATGACGCAAAGTTGATGAGAAGAGTTGTGACAGATGAGGATTGCAGGATCCTCCAAGAAGACCTGAACAGGTTGCAGAGATGGTCAGAGAAATGGCTATTGGAATTCAACACGAGCAAATGTAAAGTTATGGAAATGGGACTAGGAGATAGGAGACCAAAGGGTCAGTACACAATGAAGGGGAACAGTCTACCTGTGACGACGCGCGAGAGAGACCTGGGTGTGGACGTAACACCTAATCTATCTCCTGAGGCACATATAAATAGGATAACGACAGCAGCGTACTCGACACTGGCAAAAGTTAGAACATCATTCAGAAACCTAAGCAAGGAGGCATTTAGGGCGCTTTACACTGCCTACGTGAGGCCAGTCTTAGAGTATGCCGCCTCATCATGGAGTCCCCATCTGAAGAAGCATATAATGAAACTGGAAAAGGTTCAGAGGTTTGCAACGAGACTCGTCCCTGAGCTACGAGGGATGGGGTATGAGGAGCGCCTGAGGGAACTGTGCCTTACGACACTAGAAAGAAGAAGGGAGAGAGGGGACATGATAGGAACGTATAAAATACTCAGAGGGATTGACAGAGTGGACATAGACGAAATGTTCACACGGAATAGTAACAGAACGAGGGGACATGGATGGAAGTTGGAAACTCAGATGAGTCACAGAGATGTTAGGAAGTTTTCTTTTAGCGTGAGAGTAGTGGGAAAATGGAATGCACTCAAGGAACAGGTTGTGGAAGCAAATACTATTCATACTTTTAAAACCAGGTATGATAGGGAAATGGGACAGGAGTCATTGCTGTAAACAACTGATGCTCGAAAGGCGGGATCCAAGAGTCAATGCTCGATCCTGCAGACACATATAGGTGAGTACATATAGGTGAGTACACACACACACACACACACACACACACACACACACACACAAAACACACAGAAAAGCTGGAGGACATCAAGAGTGAAATGCAGGAATGATGCAGGAGATGAAGAATGAAATAAGCAACCTAAAAAGAGAGCTGACAGCAGCAAAGGAGGAGATTAGGGCCCTCAAAGAGAACAGTATCGATGCTGAGACTCAGATAACCACCCAGGGAGCAGGTGGTAACGGTATTTTGGAAGAGAATGCCACAATAAAAGCAATATTTGCAGAAATGCTAAAAAAAATAACTCTGAAGTAATGACTGCAGTGATGGAGGTGGCCATGAAAGCAGCCACCTCACAGGAGGCGGCACGCTCCACTAGCCAACTGTTGGAAAGGAACAGATCAGTGGTTGCTGTGGGCATTAAAGAGCAGGAAGGCTCTAACAGGACAGAGTGGAATGACAAGGACAAAGCAGCAGTGAATGAAGTACTGAAGGCACTAGACATGGAAGGGGCTGAGCATAGCATTGAGAAGGTTTTCAGGCTAGGTTGGTACAACAAAGACCGAGACCGAGTGATAAAGATAGTCTTTGCAAACGAGAGCTCAAAGGAGAAGATTCTATCAAGGAAGAGCTCCCTGAAAAACGTGGTAAAATTCAAAAATGTATTCCTCCAAAGAGACATGACAAGGGAGGAGAGAGCCGTGGCGGCAGAAGCAAGGAAGAGGCGCAGGGCGAGAGGGGAAAACCAGGAGGTCAGTCACAGCTACCAACACAACCCCCCCAGATGCGAGGGGGGAACCCACAACCAGCTACCCAGTAACACCAGAGGGGAGGATAACCCCGCCACCCTCTGCATAGAAAACCCACCTACCCCTCCCCCCACACCCAATCCCCACCCTTCTGCCCCTCCCCTCATCCCGCAGAGTCTTCCCTCCCTCCCCCGCAGAGTCTTCCCCCCTCCTTTCCCTCCTGTCCTCCCTCCCCTTTCACCCCATACCCTCCCTGCCCCTCCCCTTCACTGGATCCCCCGCCCCTCGTCCTAGTATCCTCTGAGACCCTGTTATCCACCTCACAGGTCTTCACACCAATGGAACAGCTTCCCCCACCAGCAGAACACTCACCAAGGAGGCGATTTGAGAAGGGACAGAGGAAAGTGAGCCTCAAAGCAATGTACACTAACATAGATGGAATTACAAATAAAGCGAATGAGCTTGGAGAACGGGTACTAGAGGAAAACCCAGACATAATAGCCCTCACAGAAACAAAACTGACGAAAACGATAACAAATGCAGTGTTCCCACAGGACTATTATGTTATGAGGAAAGAGAGGGAAGGAAGAGGTGGTGGTGGTGTAGCTCTACTGGTAAGAAAAGGCTGGGATATTGAGGAGATGGTTGTTCAGGGCTGTGAAGGTTTCAGTGACTACATAGCAGGTACCATAACAAATGGAGGGAAAAAATTATAGTCGTAGTCATATATAATCCACCACCAAATGACAGAAGACCTAGACAGGAATATGATAGAAACAACATGGCCACCATTAACATAATAGAAAGAGCAGCTTCTGTTGCTAGCAGGAATGGATCTGGACTACTAATAATGGGAGACTTCAACCATGGGAAGATAGATTGGGAGAACAGAGACCCGCATGGAGGACCAGAAACATGGAGAGCTAAGCTGCTGGATGTGGCAACAAGAAACTTTCTAAGCCAGCACGTCAGTGACCCAACAAGAATGAGAGGAGAAGATGAACCAGCAATGCTTGATTTGATATTTACCCTAAATGAGTGGGATATAAGGGAAGTTAAGATGGAAGCCCCCTTGGGAATGAGTGACCATAGTGTATTAAACTTTGAGTACCTGGTAGAGCTAGGAATTATCTCCCCCAAAAAAGAACTAGGAATCAAAAGGCTGGCATTCCGAAAGGGGAATTATGTACAGATGAGAAGTTTCCTAAGTGAAATACCTTGGGACTCAGACCTCAGAGATAAGTCTGTACAGGGTATGATGGACTATGTTACCCAAAAGTGTCAGGAGGCAGTAAACAGGTTCATCCCGGTCCAAAGGGAAAAATCCGAGAAGCAACAGAAGAATCCATGGTATAATAGGGAATGTATGGAAGCGAAGAAACTGAACAAAAGGGCATGGAGGAATTTCCGGAATAACAGAACACCAGAAAGCAGAGAGAGATACCAGAGAGCCAGGAATGAGTACGTCAGGGTGAGAAGAGAAGCAGAGAAAAGTTTTGAAAATGATATAGCAAACAAAGCCAAGACCGAACCAAAGCTACTCCACAGTCACATCAGAAGGAAAACAACAGTGAAAGAACAGGTATTGAAACTTAGAACAGGCGAGGACAGGTATACAGAGAATGACAAAGAGGTGTGTGAAGAACTCAACAAGAGGTTCCAGGAGGTCTTCACAATAGAACAAGGTGAGGTCACTGTGCTAGGAGAAAGGGAGGTAAATCAGGCGGCCTTGGAAGAGTTCGAAATTACGAGAGAGGAGGTAAAGAGACACCTGCTGGATCTGGATGTTAGGAAGGCTGTTGGGCCAGACGGGATCTCACCTTGGATACTGAAAGAGTGTGCAGAGGCACTTTGCTTGCCACTCTCCATAGTGTATAGTAAGTCACTGGAGACGGGAGACCTACCAGAAATATGGAAGACGGCGAATGTGGTCCCAATATACAAAAAGGGCGACAGGCAAGAGGCACTGAACTACAGGCCAGTGTCCTTGACTTGTATACCATGCAAGGTGATGGAGAAGATCGTGAGAAAAACCTGGTAACACATCTGGAGAGAAGAGACTTCGTGACAAATCGCCAACATGGGTTCAGGGAGGGAAATCTTGCCTTACAGGCTTGATAGAATTCTACGATCAGGTGACAAAGATTAAGCAAGAAAGAGAGGGCTGGGCGGACTGCATTTTCTTGGACTGTCGGAAAGCCTTTGACACAGTACCGCATAAGAGGCTGGTACATAAGCTGGAGAGACAGGCAGGTGTAGCTGGTAAGGTGCTCCAGTGGATAAGGGAGTACCTAAGCAATAGGAAGCAGAGAGTTACGGTAAGGGGTGAGACCTCCGATTGGCGTGAAGTCACCAGTGGAGTCCCACAGGGCTCTGTACTCGGTCCTATCTTGTTTCTGATATATGTAAATGATCTCCCGGAGGGTATCGATTCATTTCTCTCAATGTTTGCGGACGATGCCAAAATTATGAGAAGGATTAAAACAGAAGAGGACTGTTTGAGGCTTCAAGAAGACCTAGACAAGCTGAAGGAATGGTCGAACAAATGGTTGTTAGAGTTTAACCCAACCAAATGTAATGTAATGAAGATAGGTGTAGGGAGCAGGAGGCCAGATACAAGGTATCATCTGGGAGAGGAAATTCTTCAGGAATCAGAGAAAGAAAAAGACTTGGGGTTGATATCACGCCAGACCTGTCTCCTGCAGCACATATCAAGAGGATAACATCAGCGGCATATGCCAGGTTGGCCAACATACGAACGGCATTCAGAAACTTGTGTAAAGAATCATTCAGAACTTTGTATACCACATATGTCAGGCCAATCCTGGAGTATGCAGCCCCAGCATGGAGTCCATATCTAGTCAAGGATAAGACTAAACTGGAAAAGGTTCAAAGGTTTGCCACCAGACTAGTGCCCGAGCTGAGAGGTATGAGCTACGAGGAGAGACTACGGGAATTAAACCTCACTTCGCTGGAAGACAGAAGAGTTAGGGGGGACATGATCACCACATTTAAGATTCTGAAGGGAATTGATAGGGTAGATAAAGACAGGCTATTTAACACAAGGGGCACACGCACAAGGGGACACAGGTGGAAACTGAGTGCCCAAATGAGCCACAGAGATATTAGAAAGAACTTTTTTAGTGTCAGAGTGGTTGACAAATGGAATGCATTAGGAAGCGATGTGGTGGAGGCTGACTCCATACACAGTTTCAAGTGTAGATATGATAGAGCCCAATAGGCTCAGGAATCTGTACACCAGTTGATTGACAGTTGAGAGGCGGGACCAAAGAGCCAAAGCTCAACCCCCGCAAGCACAATTAGGTGAGTACAATTAGGTGAGTACACACACACACATTCTCTTGTGTCATTTACGTGTACAAAACCTTGTTCCTAGATGTAAGTCCTGATCTGAAACTCTTGACAGATGTAATAGGACCCATGAACACCTCACCAGAAATAAATATCTCTTTGATATCCCCAGAGTCAAACTTAATCTGTGTAAACACTCTTAAGCAAATAAAGAGACCTAGTCTATGGAACTCACTCCCTAACGAATTGAAAAGCTGTCCAACCTACGCCTTATTCAAGAGTAAAACCAAAAAGTACCTAATTTCACCCTCATAGTTTTCTACCTAGTGTTTCAAACTCTGACTGTACCTTGTGCTACCCCACTCTCCCAATATATGTCCCTAAGCCATACAACTTCACTGTTGTATTCACTGCCGTCATCTTATATCATGGTTGCTATATTGAGTGCAAATTTTGCTACAATGTTCCTGTTGATAATCCTCAAATTTTACTGAAATGTACCTACTAATTTTTTCTTCTAATTTTCTTACAATGTACCTGTTAAAAAAATATAATTTTGCTACAAATTACCTACTTAAATTTATGTTAGATGAAGGACCTGCCTGAAAGGCTGTGCGTGTTATAGTGACTTTACAAGAACGTAAAAACATCAATGGTATGTTCTCTCATAAACCCAATGTACCATCTTGTATATATATAAATAAATAAACATATACTGTCAGTATACACGTATACAGGTACATAAGAATTTATATAAGAATTTCAGAAGCAAAGGATTTTGTGCGAATATCATTCAAACACAAACACCAGAGGCAGACATAAACAGAACAACATCAGCAGCATACGAGACGCCGGCAAACATTAGTACAGTATTAAAAACCCCTAATTACACTCAAGACAATCTTTACAGCCTATGAAAGGGTAATACTGGAATACGCAGCACCGGCCTGGAATACGAACCTCGTTTCGACCCATCCCCCGGTTTAGATAACCTGGTTATCCAGCTGCTACGGGCTGCTCCCTGTGGGATGTGTAACAAAAAGGAGGCCTGGTCGAGGACCGGGCCGCGGGGACACTAAGCCCTGAAATCATCTCAAGATATACCTGGCGGTATTGTTACCAACAGAATACCTGAAGTATACCTGTATAGCACCTGGGGGAGAGTTCTGGCAGTTCTTGTGATAAATTGGTCTAACAGGCTGATGCTTTTTATAATATTAGAGAAGAAAAACACACAACTAACCCACAAGGAAGGCCGAGGTGGATGGAACCAGTGTCATTTTGATACAGGACAGAGAGGACATAGTCTAAACATACAAATTACCCATGTTTATCGTTAAAACAGATTGAGACATAATGCTTAGCGTGAGCAGCAACGAGAAGACATTCAGATGAGCCACAGAGATGTAAAAACAATTGACTAGTCATTATCTCAAGTGACATACATTTGAAAAGGCGGAAACCAGGAGAACGGGGAACATATTCCTTCATATTCCGCTTGGTAAGAAAAGGTGTGTACAACGAAGGAGATTTTCAGGGGAAAGCACCAAGCCATTACGACTATAAAGCACTGGGAAGGGAGTCAGGATAAGGATTTGGGATGGGACGGGGGAAAGGAATGGTGCCCAACCACTAAAAAGTCATGTACAGTTACCAAGAAAATACAATAGTTGTTACCTGAGCTTGAGGGTGTTGAGGAAGTGGGCGTCGCTGGCCAGGTCCTCAAGGCCGCTGTAGAAGGACTCAAGTGCACTGGTGTTTCCGTACCAGTCCGGATAGGCAATAAACTTGGTGATGGCATCGGCCTTTTCAATGGCTTTGGGCTTAGTTTCTTCATCCATCCAGTCATTGATATCCAGAAGATCTTTGAAAGCTGAGCGGATGTCCTCGACCATCTCGTTGGCTTCGTCCTTGGCCTGCTGAGAGAAGTAGGTCTCCACGTACTTCGTCCCCACGGCCATGCCCATGAAATTGTTGGTTTTATCGGCGCAAGTCTTCCAGCGTGGCTCTTGCGCCGTGACGCCACTGGCTACCATCTCGTACTGGAAGGACGCCTCGCGCATGGCCAGGTTGGTATCGTCACCCCGGGCCTTCACATACCTCCACAGTATGTAATTGGAAACTGTACGAGCGCTCGTTGACGCCACCAGAGCTGCCAGCTTCTTCAGGTACTCGATCTCTTGGACGATCACCCTGGTGGTGTCGTCGATGACAATATCTGTCGAGGCGAAGACTGTGGAGAGCAGCTTTACCCAGTCCAGGTCCGATCCTGCGGTTAACTGGCTCAGCTCCGACACTGTCATGGGGTTGTACATGCGATTGATGTCTCTTCTGTCCTCCGCTGGGGAAGTGATGTTGGCCAGAGCCATTTCGAAGTCAAGGACATCAGAAACCTGAGCATCAATAGCGCTTGCGTTTTGTGCCAAAGCTTTGGCTATGATGGAAGCTGTGGTGGCCATGTAGGTCTTATAAGCTGTGATTCTCGTCTCATAGTTCAAGGGCGTTGTGAGCACTGATCGAGGCATGCCCAGAGACGTCTGGTCAATGTATATAGCTGTCACGTCGGTGTTTTTCTCGTCAGCAAACACCCAAACATTTATCAAATAATCAGCATTGAGCTGACGCTTGCTCTCGGCGACGGAGTTCTGCCAGTCAAATGAGTCTTCAGTCCAGTCAGTCAAAGTCATGGGCCAGCCGCCGAACTGGGAGAGCAAGTCAGTCAACGGCGCCACGCCAATGGTCTCCAGCAGCTGTTCGTTGATACAAGCCGCATAAAACGTTTTGGCTTGATTAATGGGCTTGGGGTCATCTGGGTTCTGTGCCTCCGACAGGATGCCGCTGAGGGCATTGCTGAGTTCCCTGTCAAGAAGGTCAAACTGGCCCCATCTCGATGCTTCCTCAGGCACTGGGTTCTGCTCTATCCAGCCGCCACAAGCAAACTGATAGAAGTCCTGGCAAGGGTCAATGGTGGCGTCCATCGCCTCGATGATGGAGGCGGCTGCCAGAGTGCACTCCACACTGCTGCAGATGTCAACGTCGGCCCCTTGGTCGGTGCGCGCGTGGTACACTGGCAGTCGGGTCGACTTCTTCTTCCCCGAGGACGTCGGGTTCTTGACTGATGTCAAGAGATCCCTCGTCTCCTGTGGTGATGGCTGGACCGGTGCCTGCCTGAGGACATCAGTCATCCACTCAGCTCACACCGTCGCTTAGTTTGTTTACATATTATTGTCCTTGTGACATGATTATTGTCCCCTGTACTATATATATATATATATATATATATATATATATATATATATATATATTATATATATATATATATATATATATATATATATATATATATATATATCTACTAACGTAAAAATGTTGTGTTAATGATTCTAACACAAATCTTTATTTCTTATGTTCTTCATAACTTGAGAAGAGGAAAAAAATAACTTCCTTAAGTTGGTCATAGACATAATGGGCGTGGCGGTTAGGCTAGAGGACGCGCCTAGCATCATCAGAGGCAGAAGGAAACTGGACACAATGGGACAGAGTGGCTCTTAGGGGAGCAAGTTATGTCTTGCTTTTGTATATTGTTGGTCCATCCACTCGGAGTGGTCGGTGGAGCAAATGCCTCGCTTTTTGCAAGATCGGCGTTCGATTACCGATTGTTGAAGAGGCCGCTGGCACCGTTCCCAGCGCCTTGTCCTCAGTCCCACTACTACTAAATACTATATAGTCACACTGGCTCAACGGTTCTCTTCAGAATTATCTGACCTTGTAAGGNGGCTAAAGCACATAGATAGCTAAGATTGATTGCAATGACAGCTTGAATGGTAGTTGACAAAAATTGGTAGGCACAATACAGCATATGGCTAGCACATAAAAGAAGACAGCAATGAACACAATGATAAGGTTGTTTGGGTTAAATACATAAAAATTAGGAGATTGGGTAACACTAGATACAGAGCAAATTTAAAGCTCAGTGTAGGAAACTAAGAAGATGAAATTAGGTACTTTTTGGTTTTGCTTTTAAATAAGGCAAAAGTTTTACAGTTTTTCAATTCACTAGGGAGTGAGTTCCATAGACTAGGTCCCTTAATTTGCATAGAGTGTTTACACAGATTAAGTTTGACCCTGGGGATATCAAAGAGATATTTATTTCTGGTGTGGTGATAATGGTCCTATTACATCTGTCCAGAGAGAGTTTCAGAGCATGGTTTGCATTTAAGAACAGGGTTTTGTAAATGTAGTTGACACAAGAGAATGTGTGGAGGGAGTTAATATTTAGCAAGTTTAGGGATTTAAACAAGGGAGCTGAGTGTTGTCTGAAAGCAGAGTTTGTTATTATTCTGATAGCAGATTTTTGCTGGGTGATGATGGGCTTAAGGTGGTTTGCAGTGGTAGAACCCCATGCACAGATACCATAATTAAGATAGGGGTAGATTAGTGCATAATATAGAGAGAGGAGAGCAGAGTTAGGAACATAATATCTGATTTTGGAGAGTATACCAACTGTCTTAGAGACTTTCTTAGTTATGTGTTGAATGTGGGTACTGAAGTTGAGTCTCTTGTCTAGGAATAGGCCAAGAAACTTGCCATCATTTTTATTACTGATGTTAATGTTGTCTATCTGTAGCTGAATTGCATTTGATGATTTGCTTCCAAATAAGATGTAGTAGGTCTTTTCTATGTTTAATGTTAGTTTGTTCGTTGAATCCATAAGTGGATTTTTTTTTTTCATTATTCACAACATTATTTAGTGTATGTGGGTTGAGGTCTGAATAGATAAGAGTAGTATCGTCAGCAAACAATATAGGTTTGAGAATATTAGAGACATTAGGCAGATCGTTTATATATATAAGAAATAGAAGAGGTCCTAAGATACTGCCCTGTGGCACTCCAACGGTAATTGGTAGAGTGGAAGAAGTTGTATCATTGATGGTTACATATTGGTGTCTGTCACTAAGATAGGATCGGATGTAGTCAAGGGCAAGGCCTCGGATTCCATAATGCTGGAGTTTAAGTAAGAGGTAGTTGTGATTAACAGTATCAAAGGCTTTTCTTAGGTCAATGAAGAGTCCAATCGGAAACTCATTTTTGTCAAGGGCTGAGTAGATTACGTCAAGGAGACTAATGATTGCATCGTTGGTGCTCTTTTGGGACCGGAAGCCAAACTGGCAGGGGCTGAGTATGTCGAATTTTACGAGGTAGGAATAGAGCTGTTTGTAAATATTTTTTTCAAATATTTTTGATAGAATGGGTAGATTTGATATTGGTCTATAATTGTTTATGTCCGCCGGATTGCCTCCTTTATGGACTGGCGTTACTCTTGCTTTTTTGAGGATATCAGGGAAGGTGTGACACTATAGATTTGTTGAACAGTAGGGCTATGGGTGGGCAAGGGCATGGGAGGCTCTCTTGTATACAATGGACGGAATTTCACTGGTGTTCCCTGCCTTGGTTTTTAGAGAGTGTATGATGGACACAACATCTGCCGGGCTGATTGGTGAAAGGAGAAGAGAGTTTGGATAGCTGCCTGAGAGATATGTGTTAATATGTGTCTGAGTCTGTGGGATTTTACTGGCAAGATTAGCACCAACCGATGAAAAGAAACTATTAAATTCATTTGCCATTTCTAAATCAGTTGACGGTATATCCCCATCCTTGTAGAGTTTTATTTGGTTATGTGAGTGTTGTTTAGTTCCTAGGATACTAGAGATTGTTTTCCAAGTGCTTTTCATGTTGTCTTTTGCTTCATTGAATCTATTCACATAATATGCAAGTTTTGCCTTTCTTATGATACTGGCAAGCATTGATGAGTACCTTTTAGCTACTTCCTTTGAAACTAGGCCAATCCTAAGTTTCTTTTCATATTCATGTTTCTTGTTGATTGAGTTAAGAATGCCACTTGTGAGCCATGGATTGTTTAATCTTTTGTCAGTTACTTGCTTGGTAAGAAGGGGACAATGAAGGTTGTAGAGGCTAAGAGTTTTGGAGAGGAAGAGGTTAGCTACTGAATGTATATCCTGGGTATTATTGAATTCAGAATCCCAGTTAATATTGTGAAGTGCATCTGTAAGATTGCCTAAAGCTGATTCACTGTGTAGCCTAAATGAAAGTTTCCTGCTTTTTGGTGGTGTTATGTCCATGTTCGCTATGAGAAAGGTAGGATAGTGGTCAGTTGTTCTGTCGCAGATTATACCAGATACAAGGGGAGCTGTTATGTTAGTCCATATGTGGTCCAAGGTAGTGGCTGATGTTTGAGTTTGAAATTAAATCTGGGTGAGACATAAAAGAAAAATATCCTGCACAAATGATGTTAGGTTAGGGTAAAAACTTCATAAACTTTTCTCAGTGACTACTTAAACCTATAATTATGACTATATGGTCTATTAAAAAAGAGAGAGGGAAGTAGGGGTTCAAGACCTCTTCCTGTTACACAATTTGGGATGTGGAACCAGTAATTATTAAAAGAAGGCACCATGCTGGGAAGGCTATGTAGCAGTAAGGCAGTGAGGTGAGGCAGCTACTTATTTGAGGAATGCTTTTTTTATTTACCTTATATACTGAGGCAGCCTATTTTATTTGAGGAATACTCAGCTGATTCCTCTACATTTAGCATGGAACAAATTTGTGTCCAAGACCTCTTCCTGTTACACAATTTGACTGTGTAACAATCAGTAAGTAATTATCAAAAGAAGGCACCAAGCTGGGAAGGTTATGTAGCACCATTGTGTGTAGCAATAAACCTAATTTTTTTAACAAAATAATGCACCTGTGAGAAACAAATCCTGTCAGCTGTAAAAATATTGATGCAGTTATTTAAATAAAAAATATAATGAAAGAAATATTACTGGTTTATTTTTATCCTATCTTTTTGTACTGTACAGTACAGTATATCCAAAGAAGTGAAAAATTGAGACATAATGCACAATTTAATGAATGATTCAAAAGAAATATGACTACTGTATTAGATATCAACATGAGATCTTAATGATCTATGGTTAACATGATTTAATAAGGATAATATTGGTAATAACACAAACTATAATTTAAAATCTTTATTACTGATATATTTGTATTAAGAAGCTTAGGTATTCATAGCAATGTGCTGCTACCCTATTCTGTATGGAAGATTACACAGTGTGGATAAAAAACTAGCTATAATTTAAGTTCATCTAATACTCCCATCTCACAGGATCGTTAGTCATACATGGAATCAGGGGAGAAAATACCAGCCTCAATACAAAAAACAAATCAACTCTGACTAAACAATAACTTCACGATTTTCACAAGAGGTAAGCACTGAATCATGGAAACATTATATTATAACTACTCTTACCAGTTTCTACAAGACTCCTCTCAAACAATGTACTTTTTTAACATGCTTAGGAATACACAGCAATGTGCTGCTTCCCTGTTCTGTATGAAGGACCATATAGTCCATGCTCTGATACTCTCCCTGGACAGATGTAATAGAACCCATTATCACCACACCAGAAATAAATATATCTTTGATATCCCCAGAGTCAAACGTAATCTATATAAACACTATGCAAATAAAGGGACCTAGTTTATGGAACTCACTCCCTAATGAATTGAAAAGCTGGGAAGGTTAAGCTGTCAAACTTTTGCCTCATTCAAAAACAAAACCAAAAAGTACCTAATTTCATCTTCATAGTTTCCTACACTGAGCTTTAAATTTGGTCTGTATCTAGTGTTACCCAATCTCCCAATCTTTATGTACTTAATCCAAACAGCTTTACCATTGTGATCATTGCTGTCTTCTTTTCAGTGCTAGCAATATGCTGTATTGTGCCTTGTAATTTTTGTTAAACTATCATTCAAACTGTCAGTGCAATCATTCTGAGCGACCTATGTGTTTTAATATATCTTCTAATTTCTCTCATCTTTTTTTTCTTACCATGTACATTACCTGTTAGCATTTTTATAAATTTTGCTAGTATTTACTACTTAAAATTTCCTGTTAGATTAAGGACCTGCCCGAAACGCTGCGCGTACTAGTGGCTTTACAAGAATGTAATCACTATGCTAAGTATCCTCACAATCTCAATGTACCTTCTTGAATATATATTAATAAATAATAAATAACAATAATAAATATATAGTCGAGATCAAAAACCAGCTACAAGCTCATCCAACATCCTCACCTCACAGGATGGCCAGTCATACTTGGAATCAGGAGAGAACAAAATACTTAATGCTGATCTATTAGCCTCCACTGGCAAAATCTGGGTGCAGCACAAGAATATCTTCCAATATTCCTAAGTGTATGAAGTAATTACACGGCTCAAAGTGCCTCATACCATTTGGTATGAAGTCACTGATAACAGGGCAATCACAGATATAGTGTTGGAGAGTATGTTCTCTCAAGTAAGACTGAAAACAGATGTTTTTTTTACCCAGATGGTTAAAACCCATGGAACCGCCTACCCGCTGAACCCGTACCTGCCAAAATCCAGCTAGAAAATATCATTAGGACAATTGGCGGGCCTTAACAAGCCGCCGGCTTTTTGTCCTCGTCGAGGCCACTAGATAGTTAGTGGCCCTTGGGTAAATTTAGGTAAATATATACGTAAATAGATACCATCGCTTCTCAAGTCTTGGGAGCGACAAGGGGAGCTATACACTATCTCTTAGAATTACGTAGGTAAACAAAAAATGTAACATATTTGTTTACTACAATGTTGGTGCTGGCTGTACAAGTTGAAAAAACATTGTTTTACTTCGAAATATACTAATTTTATAAGAAAATTCGACGTAAATATGTCGCAAGTGGTCACGGATAAGCTCCGATATGGCAGCGGCGTGATTGGCTACAGCTGTAAGATGAAAAATGTTACCTTCTCTCTGATTGGCCAAACTAAGAGCCTAGTGACATCTAGCTTAGTTAGTTTAGTTCATTTATTATGCACCCCATACCCATCCCGTGGGCGGTAGTGGAAAGGGTTACAGAGGCACATAATGGGCTCAGGGACTGAACCCCACAATTCATTTAGCTAAGCAAGTTACAATCTTGATGAGCTAGTTACAAAATTCAGTATAAGTCGTCACATCAACAATGGGTTCGAGATCGACCTCAAGTACAGGTTCTAAATTAAGCAACTGACATATGTGGAGAGCTAGTGTCAAAATTTATATGTTTGTCCTGCACACCGCCTCCCATCCAGTGGGCAGCGGTGGATAGGTTACAATCACTCAGTTACTACCTACAGTTAGCAAACTGGGGATATTTGGCTAGAATTTCTGGTAGCAGATCATTTCGAATGAAATATTTACACATCGCTGGAACATTGGTTATAGAATTGTCTCTAAATTCACGTATCTTTTCGCACTCCATCACATAGTGACGGAGGGTGTGCGAATAATTTTGTTGACACAGTTTACATTTGGTCAGGTCTACATCGGCAGATAATGAGAATTCCCAGAGATACTTGTAACCGAGTCTAAGCCGAGCAGCAGTAACATATAGATGTCTGCTGATTTTATTGGATGATCCATAGATGTGTGGCTCCTCTTGCATGATAGTATGATGATAGATGGAATTACTGGTATCAATTTCACTTTGCCTCAGATCTACAAGATCTTGTTGAAGTTCTCGGTGTACTGTTGCTCTCAGATTGCTCATTGACAATCCAATGTTAAACTCAACGGCTCCTTTAAAGGCAGATTCTGACATCTAGCGAGACCTAAGTGAACTATTTAGAAATCTTCGTAAGTTTACTTCTCTGAATCGCCCTTTGGTGCGTTTTTAGCCGGCATTTAGGAACCTTCGTAGCATACACCTACTTACGAAGAAATACATGAAGCTTCGTGAATCTAGGTCCTGTATGCAATACAACAGGCATTTGGCAAATGAGATTGAATCAAACTCTCAAAATGTAATCATACGCACAGGCTCAAAAGCTGCACTTCAAATATTAGGACAGAAAGCAGTGGAGAGACACCATGAAAATTATTACCACAATTTTGTATCTGGTCCATCGCCGTAAACACGAGAATAGTCGTGATTGGTTCAATGTTAATGATAATTGTATTTTTCCAGTCCTACTTGTGTTGGGAAATTTACGTATTATTGTCCATTTAATTCGAATATCATGGATCAGCTACATCCTATTTAGGGTTCGTAATTTTGTTTTGAGAAATCTTGGTAGTTCTCAGCAATTATAATAAGCACTAAAAAATATTAAATATAATACTAGAGCTTCACAAATCAACATTATATACAATAGTCTCTGCTTTGAAAATCTAAAAAGAATGAATTGTAGGAATGTCAACAGAAAACGATGTTACGTTGGAATGTCTATGGGGTAGTAAGCATCCGTCAATCCCGTAGGGTTATGGAGTTGTGTCCTGGGTGTCTAGTTGTTGTAGTCTAGTTGGATGCAGCGCCTGCTGTGGCGGTGAAGGCCAACCCGAGAATGACAGTCTCGACTGCACCGAGCGCAGATAAAGTCTCCGTTGCAGTCTCCGTGGTGTAGTGGTAAGACTCTCGCCTGGCGTTCCGCGAGCGCTATATGTCATGGGTTCGTATCCTGGCCGGGGAGGATTTACTGGGCGCAATTCCTTAACTGTAGCCTCTGTTTAACGCAACAGTAAAATGTGTACTTGGATGAAAAACGATTCATTGCGGCGGGGATCGTATTCCAGGGACCTGCCCGAAACGCTACGCGTGCTAGTGGCTGTACAAGAATGTAACAACTCTTGTATATATCTAAAAAAAAAAAAAAAAAAAACGCCGAAGCGGGTGCGTCTGACAGTGGTCAGAGACCTCCTCTGAAGTCTATTATCCTCCGTCTGCCTCTTCAGTTTATTCTCGAATTGCTGGAGTCCCTTCTGCACTTTATATCTCCAGGCAGATCTGTCCGCAGCTGCTGCCTCCCAAGTGTTGATGTCGATGTTCATCTGCTTGAGGTCGCGTTTGCAGGCATCTTTGAAACGCAGCTGAGGTCTTCCGGTGGGTCTCCTTCCTGATGCCAGTTCTCCATACAAGAGGTCCTTCGGTATGCGGCCATCGACCATGCGTGAGACATGTCACAGCCATCGCGTGCGTCTCTGTTTCAGAAGAGTGAACATTGAAGGGACTCCTGTTCTCTCGAGTACAGTGTTGTTGGTGACGTGGTGTTTACACGTGATGTCAAGGATGCGTCTCAGGTTCCGCATGTGAAAGGTATTGAGCCGTCTCTCCTGGCGAGAGCGCAGGGTCCAGGATTCCGAGCCGTAGAGAAGTGTACTCACCACACATGCCATGTAGACTTGTGCCTTGGTGTGTACTGTCAGTTTGGCATTTTCCCAAACACGCTTTGTGAGCCTGGCCAGTGTTGTTGCGGCCTTCTCGATACGCCTGTTGAGCTCAGTGTCCAGGGAAAATGTGTTTGAGATTGTGGAGCCCAGGTACACAAACTCGTGAACTGCCTCCTGCACATAGTCTACTATATTTATACAGGGTAGCTCATTGACGTCTTGTCGCATCACCTGTGTGATGGGTTTCAGACAGACAGAATGAATAATTAATTTTGGTATGTAACTAAAGAGTTGAGATAAGATAATAAACAATAGTAAAGTCCACGTGGCATTGGTGACTGTGCCACAATATTATCCATTTGGCCCGGGTTTGTATCTTGGCTTGGGGGGATTGACTAGGTACCAACCCTTAACTGTACGCCTCTGTTTACCGAGCTGTGATTGGGTACCTGGGTGTTAAACGATTGGCGGGTTGTATTCAAATCAAATCAAATGTTTATTTAGGTAAAATACATACATACAAGGGGTGATACAAAAATTGATGAATTTATAGATAGAGCTAGTACATACAATGCCTAAAGCCACTATTACGCAAAGCGTTTCGGGCAGGAAAAACATTAATGACTAAAACTTAATACTAATTGAGATTAAAGTATAAATTGTATAAAAGAGGGCTCACCACAGCCCTCACCTGTGGCTCACCACAGCCCTCACCTGTGGCTCACCACAGCCCTCACCTGTGGCTCACCACAGCCCTCACCTGTGGCTCACCACAGCCCTCACCTGTGGCTCACCACAGCACTCACCTGTGGCTCACCACAGCCCTCACCTGTGGGTCACCACAGCCCTCACCTGTGGCTCACCACAGCACTCACCTGTGGCTCACCACAGCCCTCACCTGTGGCTCACCACAGCCCTCACCTGTGGCTCACCACAGCCCTCACCTGTGGCTCACCACAGCACTCACCTGTGGCTCACCACAGTACTCACCTGTGGCTCACCACAGCCCTCACCTGTGGCTCACCACAGCCCTCACCTGTGGCTCACCACAGCCCTCACCTGTGGCTCACCACAGCCCTCACCTGTGGCTCACCACAGCACTCACCTGTGGCTCACCACAGCCCTCACCTGTGGCTCACCACAGCCCTCACCTGTGGCTCACCACAGCCCTCACCTGTGGCTCACCACAGCCCTCACCTGTGGCTCACCACAGCCCTCACCTGTGGCTCACCACAGCCCTCACCTGTGGCTCACCACAGCCCTCACCTGTGGCTCACCACAGCCCTCACCTGTGGCTCACCACAGCCCTCACCTGTGGCTCACCACAGCACTCACCTGTGGCTCACCACAGCCCTCACCTGTGGCTCACCACAGCCCTCACCTGTGGCTCACCACAGCCCTCACCTGTGGCTCACCACAGCCCTCACCTGTGGCTCACCACAGTCCTCACCTGTGGCTCACCACAGCCCTCACCTGTGGCTCACCACAGCACTCGTCCTCCAACACGGCAAATGAATTTGAAGTCCTCAGGGCGTCTGTAGGCGGCCTTGTCAAGGTCTTCTTAAGACCCTTGTCCTTAATGACTTTTAACGACGAGGTCTTGTTAATATTGGTCTCCTTCGTTTCTTCCCGATGTTTCAGCTGTCGTACCTCCTCCCGTAGGGACTCCAACTCTGCTCTCAGAGTTCCGACTAGATTCATCAATTCGTTCACTAATCCTTCCATTATTGCTATAATAATGTTACTACAATCGGAGCTCCAGCTAACACAACCTCTCACTGTGACTGCACCTGACTGTCAGATCTACATCGAAGACACCTGGTGTTGTTCTTCAGCTATATCTTGCTCTGGTTAGGCCCCATTTAGATTATGCAGTTCAGTTTTGGTCGCTGTGCTATAGAATGGATATAAATTCACTTGAACGTGTCCAGCGTAGGATGACTAAGTTAATTCCCCAAATTAGAAATCTTTCAGATGAAGAAAGATTAACAAAACTTAAATTGCATTCACTGGAAAGGCGAAGAGTTAGGGTTGAGTGCAAGTAAAAGCTGTTATTTTACCTCAGCTCATCTGAAGCATGCTCCTACAAACTCTTTATTTCATGACAATATACTTTTAAACTACCACATAGGGAACTATTATATAAGGAACCTGGTGAAAATGCAAGCGAGAGCTGTAATCCTACCTCAGCTCATTTGAAGCCTATTCCTAGAGGTCCATTTATTTCATGAGCCTGTTATTTGCATCAGTAAGAATAGCCTTTATTTATTAAAAAAAGATGATGTAGCAATCATATAAGGAACAGGAGGAAGCTGTTTGCCAGAGCCTTCATCATCAGGTCATCAGGTCAGTTGACATGATCTCCCGTGTGTCAACCTGTTGAGCGAACCGGCCTAGCTAGGAATCCTAGAAATGAATGATCGCTGATGGAGTGATTTTCTCTCTCTCTCTCTCTCTCTCTCT
>WNGS01004946.1:35469819-35486793 GCA_020271785.1 Procambarus virginalis
TACTAATAGTTTCAGGGACCCTTAAAGCTCCTCTGAGGTCATGACCTGCTTCACATTCCAGGATATAATGAAGTAGTGACTTTTCTGTGATTGTTTGCCAGAAGATGTTCCTGTTCGCTGTCCGTACAAAGAGCAGCGCCAGCACTCTCATATTCTGTGTCAACCGATCCGTCTGTGAAGATGTGGGTGGCTCCTGCTGCTGCAATGTTATACATTTGCTTTCTATGATGTGCCTTAGGACTGTCTTATCATAGGCAGTCTTATTCATTGGAAGACTTTCTATTACTATTCTGAAGGTTGGCTCCTCCCATGGTGGGGAACTTTGGGTGTGGTTGATCACCTCCTCTATCAAGAATCATGATTTTTAATTGTTTTAGGACACTTCCCGCTCCTGTAGCCCAAGAGTTTCCATTGTTTTGGCCAAGTCCAGTCACCAAGGCCTGCCGTACTGGGACTGGATTAGGGGAAATATTTACCTTACAGATAATCGTAGCTGTTCTTTAAGATATTCTTGCTTGAAGAGAGGGCAAACCCGTCTCCAGTCTGGTCCACATAGGTGCTCCCAGGGCAGCTCTCATAGCACTGCACTACACTCAGAAATGTCTGGTCCACATAGGTGCTCCCAGGGCAGCTCTCATAGCACTGCACTACACTCAGAAATGTCTGGTCCACATAGGTGCTCCCAGGGCAGCTCTCATAGCACTGCACTACACTCAGAAATGTCTGGTCCACATAGGTGCTCCCAGGGCAGCTCTTATAGCACTGCACTACACTCAGAAATCACAATAGCGTGATGCATCATATGAACAAATCCACAAAGGCTGTGATGAGGGTTCGACCTTACGTCTGAGAGGATCCCAGACGCGTCTTAATCGACTGTACCACGAAAGGGCTTCAATTCTTTGAACCATGTCGTGGCACAGACAATTAAGGCGAGTCTCGAATTCTCTCGGACGAAGGTTCGAACCCTCATCACGGCCATTGTAGATTTGTTCTCATAACACTGTTTTGTGCTACTTCAAACTTTTTCTACCGTTGTTGTGATAAACTTGTGAGTGAAGGTGCTGCCTTGTCGATCACTGACCTGACTGCCTGTACATAGTATGTGCGAAGGACTTGCAGATTGGCTCCTCCAGAGAGGGAGGTTAGCGACCTGAGGATTGCCGTCCGGGCCGCAGTTCTCTCTCTTAAGTAAGTGACCTCAGCATTAAAATTTACGTGTGTCCAGAATTATTCCTAGATACAGATAAGTGTCCACCTATTCAATTGGTTGACCCTGTACTGTGAGTTGGATGTTGGGCTTCACTATTTTTATGGGCATGGCTTTTGTCTTTGAGGGGTTGAGTTTGATACCAATCTGTTTTGCCTCTTTACTGATGCAGTCTAAGCATTTGGGTGCAAGGCGCGCCGCATCCCTTCCTTTTATGATGATGACAAAGTCGTCCGCGTAGTTTTGCAGCCTGCAGTGATGTGGGAGTTTCAGCCTCATGATTCTTTCCATGAAACAGTTGAAGAGAAGAGGGCTGAGAATACCTCCTTGCGGTGTACCATTTTGATGTCTTTTGTTTTCAAAGACTGTGCCATGAAGTTTCTCTCTTGCTTCTCTGCTTGTGAGACAGTTTTTGTTCAATGAGAGCAGGTTGCCTTTGACCTCTTTGTCGATAAGACAGCAGAGAATAGATGGAGCGTGATGTTGATTAGTTGTTGGTGTTGTTTTAGATTCAGCTACTTGGAACAAAAAGTTCCAAGTAGCACGGGCTATGGTGAGCCCGTAGTGGATTTACCTGGTACAGGAGCGGGGCTGTAAGTCTGGATGATGATTCGCAGAAGAGAGCTAATATTAAAAGCTTCCTCTCACCTTGGCCAAACTTGCCATGTATGTTACCTGTCTCCTGGCCAGATTGATCCTCTACCCTTGGGAAGAGTTATAAATTGTAATTAGTCGTACACTTGGGAATTGTACTGTAAGGGCCAAGAATAAGTTAAATACTTCTAGGAACGTGGAAGACTGGGTTACGTAGAATTAACAGACCGTCTCACTGTCTGCATGTAAGTTAATGAGAATATGAAGCAAGTATATTACTTAATGATATATAGTTGCTTCATGACCATTATGTCTACAGAGTCGTCGTCTTGAGGTGATGTGAATTAGGCAGGTCGTTACTGTACATATTGGTGTGTATGTTATTTGTGCTTGGGGTTCTACTACACAAAATCATTTACGTCCTCTAATTACTCAACACAAAGCTGCTATTAGAACAATATCTAACTCTGGCCCCAGACATCACTCGGTACCCCTACTCAAATCTTTGAATATGTTAGATATTAAGTCACTGCACATCCTCTCATGTGTGCTCTATATATTTAAAACTCTGAACTGCAATGTCAATCCTGACTTTAAAAGCTTCCTAGAAGGTTGTAACAGAACCCATGAGCACCACACCAGAAACAAATACCTGTTTGATATTCCAAGAGTGCGACTTAATCAAACTAGAAATGCTCTACAAAATCAAGGGACCCAGAATGTGGAATGACCTTCCAAATCATATCAAAGGCTCCTCTCCTCAAAGGTTACCTCTCTCAACTAGTTTAAGAGTAAAACTAAGTACTACCAAATTAACTCCATGTAACCTACCTTACCCCCTAAATGTCAACCCATGTCTTGCTTTTTTAAACAATGCTGTTTGTTGACTAACATGTACAATTGATGACTTCTGCCATGTTCCCCCCCCCCTTTTATTTTATTCATTTTTTTACACAATTTATACCTAATCCCAATTACTATTAAGTTTTAGTCTAAGTGTTTTTTTTTCAAAACTTGCCCGAAACGCTTTGCGTATTAGTGACTTTAGGCATTGTATGTACTAGCTCTATCTATAAATTCATCAATATTTGTATCACATTCTGTATGTGTGTACTTTACCTGAATAAACATTTGAATTTGAATTTAAAAAATTTAATTTGTATGGCGGCAACACTGCTGCGGTCCAGTGGCTTAACGTTAACACACTAACTATACCTTTTATCTCACTCGTGTTTTTTATCTATGGTGCCTCTATACCTGCCTCTATGCCTACCTCTTTACCTGCCTCTATGCCTGCCTCTGTTCACAGAAAACTGTATACCCAAGGTTTACCGCGAGGTGAATTGTGGTCTCGGTATATATACAGTGAGTTTACATTAGTTCTGGACTAAGTTCAGACTAACGTTTTCTCCCTGCTTGGTCAGACGGGTCGGTGGACGCAGACTATGAGAGTGCTGGCGCTGCTCTTTGTGCGGACAGCGAACAGGCATATTGGAGACTAGCAGGACCAGTATACTCAACCCAAACTGAGCTGTTTCCCATACAACTGGCATATTGGAGACGGGCAGGACCAGTATACTCAACCCAACTGAGCTGTTTCCCATACAACTGGCATATTGGAGACTGGCAGGACCAGTATACTCAACCCGAACTGAGCTGTTTCCCATACAACTGGCATATTGGAGACGGGCAGGACCAGTATACTCAACCCAACTGAGCTGTTTGCCATACAACAGGCATATTGGAGATCCAGGGGATCTGTGGAAATCAAGGTACCCAGAATGTGGAATGACCTTCCCAATCATGATAAAGACTGTACCTCTCTCAACCAGTTTAAGATAAAAACTAAGCACTACCTAATTAACTCCCTGTAACCTACCTTACCTCCTATAATGTCAACCCATGTCTGCTATTTTTAAACAATGCTGTTTGCCGAACAAATTGTATTTTTGCTTTTTTTCTGCCAAGTTCCCCCCTTTGTTATTTTTATATTTTCTCAACACATTTTATACTCTAATCTCAATTAGTATTAAGTTTTAGTCTTTAGTGTTTTTCCTGCCCGAAACGCTTTGCGTAATAGTGGCTTTAGGCATTGTATGTACTAGCTCTATCTATAACTTCATCAATATTTGTATCACACCTTGTATGTATGTACTTTACCTTGTACTCTACCTGAATAAATATTTGAATTTGAATTTGAATTGGAGACTGTCAAGAGCAGTATCATCGGACCAAACTGACCTGGGGCCAGATCCACGAAGATACTTACGAATGTTTTTCTTCTTAGCGCCTTCGTGGCGGCTACGTCGGTATTCAGGTAGCTACACTAAGAAGAAAAACCTTCGTAAGTTTGGTCCGTCATGTAAGTGTGCTGTCGACCACTCGTAGCTTTACGTAAACTGGCTGTAACTCAATTTTTGTCTACTACATAACACTGGGATCGATTTTAATATAAACAAAAGATTATTAGTTGGCGAATCTCGTGAAGAGGAGTCCTTCGTGTTAGTTGTATAGGCATTCTCTGCTTGAAACTTAGAAGTAAATATGTTTTTTATGATAGTAGAATTAGTTTTATAATAGCGAGATATTATACCAGTAGTTATTAAGTAAATAAACACTGGTGAACATGAAATATGAGAGAAGATGAGAGATGAACATGAGAGATGAGAGTTCTTAACAGTCTCCGTGGAGTAGTGGTAAGACACTCGCCTGGCGTTCCGTGAGCGCTATGTCATGGGTTCGTATCCTGGCCGGGGAGGATTTACTGGGCGCAAATCCTTAACTGTAGCCTCTGTTTAACGCAACAGTAAAATGTGTACTTGGATGAAACACCGATTCATCGCGGCGGGGATCGTATTCCAGGGACCTGCCCGAAACGCTACGCGTACTAGTGGCTGTACAAGAATGTAACAACTCTTGTATATATCTCAAAAAAAGATCGAGCCCTGCCTGATGGGAGCATTTACTATCACCAAATACCCTGTTCACCTAGTAATCAGTAAGGGTTTACCTTAGCTATACATACACAGATTTAATTTATTTTGTTTGGTTTTATTTATTTATTTATTATTTATTTATTTATGCATATACAAGAAGGTACATTGGGAATGTGAGGATACATAATGGTAATTACAATCTTGTAAAGCCACTAGTACGCGCAGCGTTTCGGGCAGGTCCTTAATCTAAGAAAATTTTAAGTAGGTAAATACTTGCAAAATTTATAAAAAAAATGATAACAGTTACATGGCAAGAAAAAAAAGTTGAGAGAAAATTGAAGGTACAGTATATTAAAGCACATAGGTAGCTAAGATTGATTGCAATGACAGCTTGAATGGTAGTTGACAAAAATTGGTAGGCACAAAACAGCATATGGCTAGCACATAAAAGAAGACAGCAATGAACACAATGTTAAGGTAGTTTGGGTTAAATACATAAAAATTAGGAGATTGGGTAACACTAGATACAGAGCAAATTTAAAGCTCAGTGTAGGAAACTAAGAAGATGAAAATTAGGTACTTTTTGGTTTTGCTTTTAAATAAGGCAAAAGTTTTACAGTTTTCAATTCACTAGGGAGTGAGTTCCATAGACTAGGTCCCTTAATTTGCATAGAGTGTTTACACAGATTAAGTTTGACCCTGGGGATATCAAAGAGATATTTATTTCTGGTGTGGTGATAATGGGTCCTATTACATCTGTCCAGAGAGAGTTTCAGAGCATGGTTTGTATTTAAGAACAGGGTTTTGTAGATGTAGTTGACACAAGAGAATGTGTGGAGGGAGTTAATATTTAGCAAGTTTAGGGATTTAAACAAGGGAGCTGAGTGTTGTCTGAAAGCAGAGTTTGTTATTATTCTGATAGCAGATTTTTGCTGGGTGATGATGGGCTTAAGGTGGTTTGCAGTGGTTGAACCCCATGCACAGATACCATAATTAAGATAGGGGTAGATTAGTGCATAATATAGTGAGAGGAGAGCAGAGTTAGGAACATAATATTCGATTTTGGAGAGTATACCAACTGTCTTAGAGACTTTCTTAGTTATGTGTTGAATGTGGGTGTGGAAGTTGAGTCTCTTGTCTAGGAATAGCCAAGAAACTTGCCATCATTTTTATTACTGATGTTAATGTTGTCTATCTGTAGCTGAATTGCATTTGATGATTTGCTTCCAAATAAGATGTAGTAGGTCTTTTCTATGTTTAATGTTAGTTTGTTCGTTGAAATCCATAAGTGGATTTTTTTTACTTCATTATTCACAACATTGTTTAGTGTATGTGGGTTGAGGTCTGAATAGATAAGAGTAGTATCGTCAACAACCCAGCAAACATTTTCACGTTTTTAAAACGTTCTAAAAACGACATTTCATTGTTTTCAACACGTTTATAATTACGTTTAGAAAATGTTTTTTGAGAACTTTTATTTACGACCTTAGAACGTAAATAAATAATGTTTCAAAAAACATTTCTGTAATCTTTTAATTACCTACATTAAAACGTTTAGGGTAAATTAGGGTTTAATAATTTTTTAATTCATATCTAAAATAGAAAGGGAGAGAAAGAAATAAGACATATCTGAGAAAGAAATGGACATCCTATATATGTACGTGTAAATTACAAATAAATAGGGTACAAAAAGAGAATTAAAATATTATATTTATTTAATTAAGAATGAGAAATACAACAAAATATATGTAATAGCTCGAAATATATNGAAAATTTGAAATGTAGTCTCAAAGAGGAATCAAAACTGAGCCTCACACAGAAACTATTGGATAGAATTAAACGAAAAAGCAAATAATATTATAATAGGAGTTATATATAGGCCGCCAAACTTTGACAGAATGGAAGCAAAACATCTATGGGATGAAATATCTAATGCATTTAGGTCAAACAAAATTTGTGTCATGGGTGACTTTAATTTTTTTGTGGAATAAACTGGTTTAACGGAACAGGGAATAATGAAGTAGAAGATTTTCTAGAATTAATTGACTATTGCTTTCTTACTCAACACATTAAGGAACCAACGCGGGAAAATAATATTTTAGACTTAGTGTTAATAAACATGGAAACGCAAATTAATGACATCGAAATAGGGAAAGAGATAGGGAACAGTGATCACAAAGAAATCAGATTTAGTATAAAATGGAATAGAAGAAGAAATGAAAAGAAAATTCAATTAAAGTGCCAGATTTCGAAAAGTTGATTTTAATAGCCTGCGAATTTTTTGGGTGATATAGATTGGAAAGTCTTGGGCATGGGGGTGGGCCGGTCTTGGGGCGAGACTTGATCCCGGCGATGGGTGATGTAAAAAGGGATTTCGCTGTGGATTCAAAATATGACTTATTTAAAAATATTATAGGCAAAGCACAGGAACATAGTATACCATACAAATTGAGCAGATCGAATACTAATGACCCGAAATGGATAACAAACGATCTGCAGAACCTTATAGGTAGAAAGCTTGGTACTAAAGGATAAAGAATGGGGAAGTCAGTTTAGAACAAGAATGCATCCAACTGGTTAGAAATGTTAAAAAAGAGATAAGGAGGGTAAAAGAAACTATGAAGCTTGCATAGCAGGCCAAGCAAAGACAAATCCTAAAGTTTTTTCAATTATATCAAACAAAGATTAGGGAAAGGATAGGTCCATTAAAAGCTGGGACAGGTCAGATAACGGATAACGAGGAAGAAATGAGTGGTATTTTTAATAAATATTTTATCTCTGTATCTATAAAGAGGAACTTAACATATGCCTTCAGCCGAACAGGTCTATGTGGGTGGGGAAGAGAACAAGTTGACTAGTTAAGCAGTTACCAGGGATGATGTTATTAACCAAATACGGAACCTTAATCCAAACAAATTCCCAGGGCCCGACGAAGTGTTTGCCAGGGTGCTTAAGGAATGCAAAGAAGAGCTTTCCGAGCCATTGTCTACCATATTTAATAAATGATTGGCACTCTACCTGACTCTTAATCATTTATGGCACTCTACCTGGCTCTAGAGTCGTGGACGGTTGCTAATGTGGTTCCAATTTTCAAGAAAGGAGATAGATCACTTGCGTCAAACTATCGGCCAATTAGCCTAACGTTTATTGTGGGAAAGTTACTTGAGAGTTAATTGTAAATACCATTCGTCTTCATCTTAAAAAGCATATAATAATAAATGATTCCCAACATGGGTTTACAAATGGCTGTTCATGTTTAACAAATTTGCTTTCATTTTGTTCCAGCATAATTGAGGCAGTTGATAGTGGTAAGGATTGTGATGTTGTGTACCTTGACTTTAGCAAAGCTTTCGATACAGTGCCACATGAAAGACTGATTAAAAGATAGAGGCTCATGGTATGGGGGTGCTATATTAAGTTCGATTAGGGCATGGCTATACCAAAGGAAACAGAGAGTTAGTATAAATGGGGTTAAGTCAGAGTGGGAAAATGTGTAAGTAGAGTGCCTCAAGGCTCTGTCCTGGGACCTCTGTTATTCATAATATATATAAATGATTTAGATTCAGGTTTGAGCAGCAATATTTGCAAATTTGCCGATGATTAAAAAATCGGGATGGAAATAAACACAGAAAAAGACTCGCTATCACTTCAAGATGCTGTAAATAGTGTTTTGAAAAGGAAAAAAATTGGCAAATACAGTTTAATGCTGACAAATGTATGGTTGTGAGGCTAGGTAATGATGATAGAGTTACAGGATACGAGCTAGATGGTGTTGAGATTGTGAAGTCGGATTGCAAAAGGGATCTGGGAATTATGTTTAGAAAGAATTTAAAACCAAAATCAATGCATTAATGTTTGTAATAAGGCAAATAGGACACTGGGATGTATTAATCGAAGCGTTTAAGACACCTGGTGTTGTTCTTCAGCAATATCTTGCTTTGGGTAGGCCCCATTTAGATTATGCAATTCAGTTTTGGTCGCCGCATAGAAAAGACTGCAAATGCTCGCTCACCAACCACACAATATAGAGCACCCCCAATTTAGCACGGGTAGTACACGCACAAGGGGACACAAGTAGAAAATTAGTATTCAAATGGGCAACAGAGATATAAAGAATTTTCTCCGTCATAGTAGTTAACAAATGGAATGAACTAGACAGTAATGTGAGGGAGGCAGACTCCACACACAGTTTCAAATGGAGATATAATAGAGTTCAATATGCTCAGGAACCTGTAAACCAGTTGACTGACAGTTGAGAGGCTGGACAAAAAAAAACTTTTTTTTTTTTGCACGGAAATTCTTTTGCGGGCCCTAAGCCTCTGGCTGGCCCACTAAGTGTTGCTGTTTCTGTTTTACTTGGGCGGAGTGAAAATTTATGACTCGTATGATCCCTTCAGTAAGATTTTGTCCCATGTGTTTAACAACTTCTTCTGCTCTGTTGAATCTAAGTTGAAATCTTATTGGGTTTGTAACTGTGTTAGAAGGACCAATGAGCCGAAGTTCAACCACCCCCCCCCCCCCCGCAAGCACAACTAGTGAGTACACCCAGCAACTGTGTACACCTGAGTCTTATTAACCATCTGACACACTAGCATCAACTCAACCATCTGGTACACTAGCATCAACTCAACCATCTGGTACACTAGCATCAACTCAACCATCTGGTACACTAGCATCAACTCAACCATCTGGTACACTAGCATCAACTCAACCATCTGGTACACTAGCATCAACTCAACCATCTGATACACTAGCATCAACTCAACCATCTGGTACACTAGCATCAACTCAACCATCTGGTACACTAGCATCAACTCAACCATCTGGTACACTAGCATCAACTCAACCATCTGATACACTAGCATCAACTCAACCATCTGGTACACTAGCATCAACTCAACCATCTGGTACACTAGCATCAACTCAACCATCTGATACACTAGCATCAACTCACCATCTGATACACTAGCATCAACTCAACCATCTGATACACTAGCATCAACTCAACCATCTGGTACACTAGCATCAACTCAACCATCTGGTACACTAGCATCAACTCAACCATCTGGTACACTAACATCAACTCAACCATCTGGTACACTTGCATCAACTCAACAATCTGATACACTAACATCAACTCAACCATCTGGTACACTAGCATCAACTCAACCATCTGGTACACTAACATCAACTCAACCATCTGGTACACTAGCATCAACTCAACCATCTGGTACACTAACATCAACTCAACCATCTGGTACACTTGCATGAACTCAACCATCTGGTACACTAGCATCAACTCAACCATCTGGTACACTAGCATCAACTCAACCATCTGGTACACTAACATCAACTCAACCATCTGGTACACTAGCATCAACTCAACCATCTGGTACACTAACATCAACTCAACCATCTGGTACACTTGCATGAACTCAACCATCTGGTACACTAGCATCAACTCAACCATCTGGTACACTAACATCAACTCAACCATCTGGTACACTAACATCAACTCAACCATCTGGTACACTAACATCAACTCAACCATCTGGTACACTTGCATGAACTCAACCATCTGGTACACTAGCATCAACTCAACCATCTGGTACACTAGCATCAACTCAACCATCTTCCAATGTGTAACTATCCTATTACGACCCAATGATCACATTCACTCGGAACATCTACCAGCTCCGGGCTACTCGAGCCCGTGTCACCTCTTGGGTGGCTCAATCTTCATCAATCAATCAACAGTTATGGCGACTGGTTAATGGATAAGTGCTTCAATATCCTTCACTTTAACTCTTATGGATTCCTTGTATTGCGTCAATATCAGTTACATAGCAGACTTTGTTATGCAGACTTTTGTTATGTTTGCTTACTACTCCAGATCTTCAAGTGACAGGATGAACAACCCAGCGGGTTTTCTTCCTATTGGGGAGTGTTGTACATGCTGCTATGGCGGTGTGTCCACTCACAAGATGAGTGGCGCTGCCCAATACTGTCACTATGGCGGTGTGTCCACTCACAAGATGAGCGGCGCTGCCCAATACTGTCACTATGGCGGTGTGTGCACTCACAAGATGAGTGGCGCTGCCCAATACTGTCACTATGGCGGTGTGTCCACTCACAAGATGAGTGGCGCTGCCCAATACTGTCACTATGGCGGTGTGTGCACTCACAAGATGAGTGGCGCTGCCCAATAAACTCGCCCCTCGGGGCAAAATTTAAAATATAAATTTGTTATGTAGGCCATCTCTACCTAGTTGTTGTTGTCATGGATTCCTGCTACTCGGAACAAGTTTCAAGTAGCACAGGCTATGGTGAGCCCGTAACTTACCTGGCACAGGAGCGGGGCAAGTAGCACGGGCTATGGTGAGCCCGTAGTGGACTTACCCGACACAGGAGCGGTGCCGTAAAAACCATTAAGATTTCAACTTTGATTCAACAGATCTGCTAAGTATATAAACTAATGTGTTATAGTGCCCAAAAGAGCATCCAAATATTTTTTAATCCGGAAATATGTATATATTCACTAAGTAAGGAAGTGGGGGAAAAGATGTTACTCTGAAATTTAGGCAAAATCTAAATATTTAAACGTTTTATGGTAAAATTTATTTAGTTTTAAAATTCTAGCAAAGTTTATTAATTATTTCTATGTTGATTTAAATAATAATAATAATAGCATTAACTTCTTTTAATATCACTATAATTACACTTTTGTTTGTTAAATTGTTTGAGATTTTAATTATCCTTTGTTTATAGTGCAATTTTTTTAATTATATATCACTTCATATAATTTACCGGGACAGGAAGCCTGTTAAGCTTACCAAAGTCTCTCTAGCTATGAGGGTGTCAGCGTGGTCATCAGTACCTTACTGGGTCGACCCGAACAGTGACCAGACCAAGACACTCGCCTGGCGTTCCGCGAGCGCTATGTCATGGGTTCGTATCCTGGCCGGGGAGGATTTACTGAGCGCAAATCCTTAACTGTAGCCTCTGTTTAACGCAACAGTAAAATGTGTACTTGGTTGTAACAACGATTCTTCGCGGCGGGGATCGTATTCCAGGGACCTGCCCGAAACGCTACGCGTACTAGTGGCTGTACAAGAATGTAACAACTCTTGTATATATCTCAAAAAAAAAGTATCAGACTGACCAAGTGAAGCATCGCCTGAACATTTTATGGTGAACCACTGTGCAGTGTACCAGATGTCCAGTACTGTGCAGTGTACCAGATCTCCAGTACTGTGCAGTGTACCAGATATCCAGTACTGTGCAGTGTACCAGATCTCCAGTACTGTGCAGTGCACCAGATCTCCAGTACTGTGCAGTGTACCAGATCTCCAGTACTGTGCAGTGCACCAGATCTCCAGTACTGTGCAGTGTACCAGATCTCCAGTACTGTGCAGTGCACCAGATCTCCAGTACTGTGCAGTGTACCAGATCTCCAGTACTGTGCAGTGTACCAGATGTCCAGTACTGTGCAGTGTACCAGATGTCCAGTACTGTGCAGCGTACCAGATGTCCAGTACTGTGCAGTGTACCAGATGTCCAGTACTGTGCAGCGTACCAGATGTCCAGAACTGTGCAGTGTACCAGATCTCCAGTACTGTGCAGTGTACCAGATGTCCAGTACTGTGCAGTGTACCAGATGTCCAGTACTGTGCAGTGTACCAGATGTCCAGTACTGTGCAGTGTACCAGATCTCCAGTACTGTGCAGTGTACCAGATGTCCAGTACTGTGCAGTGTACCAGATCTCCAGTACTGTGCAGTGTACCAGATGTCCAGTACTGTGCAGTGTACCAGATCTCCAGTACTGTGCAGTGTGCCAGATCTCCAGTACTGTGCAGTGTGACAGATCTTCAGTACTGTGCAGTGTACCAGATGTCCAGTACTGTGCAGTGTGCCAGATCTCCAGTACTGTGCAGTGTGATAGATCTCCAGTACTGTGCAGTGTACCAGATGTCCAGTACTGTGCAGTGTACCAGATCTCCAGTACTGTGCAGTGTACCAGATCTTCAGTACTGTGCAGTGTACCAGATCTTCAGTACTGTGCAGTGTACCAGATCTTCAGTACTGTGCAGTGTACCAGATCTTCAGTACTGTGCAGTGTACCAGATCTTCAGTACTGTGCAGTGTACCAGATCTTCAGTACTGTGCAGTGTACCAGATCTTCAGTACTGTGCAGTGTACCAGATCTTCAGTACTGTGCAGTGTACCAGATCTTCAGTACTGTGCAGTGTACCAGATCTTCAGTACTGTGCAGTGTACCAGATCTTCAGTACTGTGCAGTGTACCAGATCTTCAGTACTGTGCAGTGTACCAGATCTTCAGTACTGTGCAGTGTACCAGATCTTCAGTACTGTGCAGTGTACCAGATCTAAGTATTAATACGACTTAAATTTGTAATTTAAGGTAACAAATATTTTCATAATTTTTTTTATTTTTAGATATATAAATGATAGAAAAACATTGTATAATGTTGGAATTAAACTACATCTTAACACTAATTATAATTTGTGGCTAACTGTCCCACTTGTAAAATGTGTCGCAATACGCGGCATTACTACTGAATGAACTAGTCTAGCAGTTCTTAACAAGTCTTCATAATGGAACACCTGTTAAATGACGGTAAAGAATTCATTATCAAGACTATATACGAATACTTACGTGTTTGTTTTTGTGTGATACGACACAAAGAGTTTAGTGTGTATATATATATATATATATATATATATATATATATATATATATATATATATATATATATATATGTATATATATGCGAACAAGCCTGAATGAATATATATATACATATATATATATATATATATATATATATATATATATATATATATATATATATATATTATATATATATATAAGTATATATATATATATATATATATATATATTATATATATATTATTATAGTCTTGGTTCCAGTAGTGTGTTGGAGTGTATGAAGTGTCTTAAGGTTGAGACCAAGCCTGGAGCAGAGCGGAGAGCTGAGTGAGGCCAGGGGTGGAGAGCTGAGTGAGGCCAGGGGTGGAGAGCTGAGTGAGGCCAGGGTGGAGAGCTGAGTGAGCCAGGGTGGAGAGCTGAGTGAGGCCAGGGGTGGAGAGCTGAGTGAGGCCAGGGGTGGAGAGCTGAGTGAGGCCAGGGTGGAGAGCTGAGTGAGGCCAGGGGTGGTGAGCTGAGTGAGGCCAGGGGTGGTGAGCTGAGTGAGGCCAGGGTGGAGAGCTGAGTGAGGCCGGGGGTGGAGAGCTGAGTGAGGCCAGGGTGGAGAGCTGAGTGAGGCCAGGGGTGGAGAGCTGAGTGAGGCTGGGGGTGGAGAGCTGAGTGAGGCCGGGGGTGGAGAGCTGAGTGAGGCTGGGGGTGGAGAGCTGAGTGAGGCCAGGGGTGTGTGAGCTGAGTGAGGCCAGGGGTGGAGAGCTGAGTGAGGCTGGGGGGTGGAGCTGAGTGAGGCTGGGGGGGAGAGCTGAGTGAGGCCAGGGTGGAGAGCTGAGTGAGGCCAGGGGGTGGTGAGCTGAGTGAGGCCAGGGGTGGAGAGCTGAGTGAGGCCGGGGGTGGAGAGCTGAGTGAGGCCAGGGTGGAGAGCTGAGTGAGGCCAGGGTGGAGAGCTGAGTGAGGCTGGGGGGGGAGAGCTGAGTGAGGCCGGGGTGGAGAGCTGAGTGAGGCCAGGGGTGGAGAGCTGAGTGAGGCCGGGGGTGGAGAGCTGAGTGAGCCAGGGGTGGAGAGCTGAGTGAGGCCAGGGGTGGAGAGCTGAGTGAGGCTGGGGGTGGAGAGCTGAGTGAGGCTGGGGGTGGAGAGCTGATGAGTGAGGCCAGGGGTTGTGAGCTGAGTGAGGCCGGGGGTGGAGAGCTGAGTGAGGCTGGGGTGGAGAGCTGAGTGAGGCGGGGTGGAGAGCTGAGTGAGGCCAGGGTGGAGAGCTGAGTGAGGCCAGGGGTGGAGAGCTGAGTGAGGCCGGGGTGGAGAGCTGAGTGGGGCCAGGGGTGGAGAGCTGAGTGAGGCCGGGGGTGGAGAGCTGAGTGAGGCCAGGGTGGTGAGCTGAGTGAGGCTGGGGTGGAGAGCTGAGTGAGGCCAGGGGTGGAGAGCTGAGTGAGGCCAGGGGTGGAGAGCTGAGTGAGGCCAGGGGTGGAGAGCTGAGTGAGGCCAGGGGTGGAGAGCTGAGTGAGGCCAGGGGTGGAGAGCTGAGTGAGGCCGGGGTGGAGAGCTGAGTGAGGCCAGGGGTGGAGAGCTGAGTGAGGCCAGGGGTGGAGAGCTGAGTGAGGCCAGGGGTGGTGAGCTGAGTGAGGCTGGGGGTGGAGCTGAGTGAGGCCAGGGGTGGAGAGCTGAGTGAGGCCGGGGTGGAGAGCTGAGTGAGGCCAGGGTGGAGAGCTGAGTGAGGCCAGGGGTGGAGAGCTGAGTGAGGCCGGGGTGGAGAGCTGAGTGAGGCCAGGGGTGGAGAGCTGAGTGAGGCCAGGGTGGAGAGCTGAGTGAGGCCAGGGTGGTGAGCTGAGTGAGGCCGGGGTGGAGAGCTGAGTGAGGCCAGGGTGGAGAGCTGAGTGAGGCCAGGGGTGTGAGCTGAGTGAGGCCAGGGGGTGAGCTGAGTGAGGCCGGGGGTGGAGAGCTGAGTGAGGCCAGGGGTGGAGAGCTGAGTGAGGCTGGGGTGGAGAGCTGAGTGAGGCCAGGGTGGAGAGCTGAGTGAGGCCAGGGGTGGTGAGCTGAGTGAGGCCAGGGGTGGAGAGCTGAGTGAGGCCGGGGTGGAGAGCTGAGTGAGGCCAGGGGTGGAGAGCTGAGTGAGGCCAGGGGTGGAGAGCTGAGTGAGGCCAGGGGTGGAGAGCTGAGTGAGGCCAGGGGTGGAGAGCTGAGTGAGGCCAGGGGTGGTGAGCTGAGTGAGGCCAGGGGTGGAGAGCTGAGTGAGGCCGGGGGTGGAGAGCTGAGTGAGGCCAGGGGTGGAGAGCTGAGTGAGGCCAGGGGTGGAGAGCTGAGTGAGGCCAGGGGTGGAGAGCTGAGTGAGGCCAGGGGTGAGAGCTGAGTGAGGCCAGGGGTGGAGAGCTGAGTGAGGCCGGGGTGGAGAGCTGAGTGAGGCCAGGGTGGAGAGCTGAGTGAGGCCAGGGGTGGAGAGCTGAGTGAGGCCAGGGGTGTGAGCTGAGTGAGGCCGGGGGTGAGAGCTGAGTGAGGCCAGGGGTGGAGAGCTGAGTGAGGCCGGGGGTGGAGAGCTGAGTGAGGCCAGGGGTGGAGAGCTGAGTGAGGCCGGGGTGGAGAGCTGAGTGAGGCCAGGGGTGGAGAGCTGAGTGAGGCCAGGGTGGAGAGCTGAGTGAGGCCAGGGTGAGAGCTGAGTGAGGCCAGGGGTGGTGAGCTGAGTGAGGCCAGGGGTGGAGAGCTGAGTGAGGCCAGGGGTGGAGAGCTGAGTGAGGCCAGGGTGGTGAGCTGAGTGAGGCCAGGGGTGGAGAGCTGAGTGAGGCCGGGGTGGAGAGCTGAGTGAGGCCAGGGTGGAGAGCTGAGTGAGGCCAGGGGTGGAGAGCTGAGTGAGGCCGGGGTGGAGAGCTGAGTGAGGCCAGGGGGGTGAGCTGAGTGAGGCCAGGGGTGGAGAGCTGAGTGAGGCCGGGGTGGTGAGCTGAGTGAGGCCAGGTGGAGAGCTGAGTGAGGCCAGGGGTGGAGAGCTGAGTGAGGCCAGGGGTGGAGAGCTGAGTGAGGCCAGGGGTGGAGAGCTGAGTGAGGCCAGGGGTGGAGAGCTGAGTGAGGCCAGGGGTGGAGAGCTGAGTGAGGCCAGGGGTGGAGAGCTGAGTGAGGCCAGGTGGAGAGCTGAGTGAGGCCAGGGGTGGTGAGCTGAGTGAGGCCGGGGTGGAGAGCTGAGTGAGGCCAGGGTGGAGAGCTGAGTGAGGCCGGGGGTGGAGAGCTGAGTGAGGCCAGGGGTGGAGAGCTGAGTGAGGCCAGGGTGGAGAGCTGAGTGAGGCCGGGGTGGAGAGCTGAGTGAGGCCGGGGGTGGAGAGCTGAGTGAGGCCAGGGTGGAGAGCTGAGTGAGGCCAGGGGTGGAGAGCTGAGTGAGGCCAGGGGTGGAGCTGAGTGAGGCCAGGGGTGGAGAGCTGAGTGAGGCCAGGGGTGAGAGCTGAGTGAGGCCGGGGTGGAGAGCTGAGTGAGGCCAGGTGGAGAGCTGAGTGAGGCCAGGGGTGGAGAGCTGAGTGAGGCCAGGGGTGAGAGCTGAGTGAGGCCAGGGGTGGAGAGCTGAGTGAGGCCAGGGG
>WNGS01004946.1:35525249-35537374 GCA_020271785.1 Procambarus virginalis
CATTCCTGGTTCTCTGGTATCTCTCTCTGCTTTCTGGTGTTCTGTTATTCCGGAAGTTCCTCCATGCCCTTTTGTTCAGTTTCTTCGCTTCCATACATTCCCTATTATACCATGGATTCTTCTGTTGCTTCTCGGATTTTTCCCTTTGGACCGGGATGAACCTGTTTACTGCCTCCTGACACTTTTGGGTAACATAGTCCATCATACCCTGTACAGACTTATCTCTGAGGTCTGAGTCCCAAGGTATTTCACTTAGGAAACTTCTCATCTGTACATAATTCCCCTTTCGGAATGCCAGCCTTTTGATTCCTAGTTCTTTTTTGGGGGAGATAATTCCTAGCTCTACCAGGTACTCAAAGTTTAATACACTATGGTCACTCATTCCCAAGGGCGCTTCCATCTTAACTTCCCTTATATCCCACTCATTTAGGGTAAATATCAACTCAAGCATTGCTGGTTCATCTTCTCCTCTCATTCTTGTTGGGTTACTGACGTGCTGGCTTAGAAAGTTTCTTGTTGCCACGTCCAGCAGCTTAGCTCTCCATGTTTCTGGTCCTCCATGCGGGTCTCTGTTCTCCCAATCTATCTTCCCATGGTTGAAGTCTCCCATTATTAGTAGTCCAGATCCATTCCTGCTAGCAACAGAAGCTGCTCTTTCTATTATGTTAATGGTGGCCATGTTGTTTCTATCATATTCCTGTCTGGGTCTTCTGTCATTTGGTGGAGGATTATATATGACTACGACTATAATTTTTTGCCCTCCAGTTGTTATTGTACCTGTTATGTAGTCACTGAAACCTTCACAGCCCTGAACAACCATCTCCTCAATATCCCAGCCTTGTCTTACCAGCAGAGCTACACCACCACCACCTCTTCCTTCCCTCTCTTTCCTCATAACATAATAGTCCTGTGGGAACACTGCATTTGTTATCGTTTTCGTCAGTTTTGTTTCTGTGAGGGCTATTATGTCTGGGTTTTCCTCTAGCACCCGTTCTCCAAGCTCATTCGCTTTATTTGTAATTCCATCTATGTTAGTGTACATTGCTTTGAGGCTCACTTTCCTCTGTCCCTTCTCAAATCGCCTCCTTGGTGAGTGTTCTGCTGGTGGGGGAAGCTGTTCCATTGGTGTGAAGACCTGTGAGGTGGATAACAGGGTCTCAGAGGATACTAGGACGAGGGGGGGGGATCCAGTGAAGGGGGAGGGGCAGGGAGGGTATGGGGTGAAAGGGGAGGGAGGACAGGAGGGAAAGGAGGGGAGGGGCAGAAGGGTGGGGGATTGGGTGTGGGGGAGGGGTAGGTGGGTTTTCTATGCAGAGGGTGGCGGGGTTATCCTCCCCTCTGGTGTTACTGGGTAGCTGGTTGTGGGTTCCCCCCTCGCATCTGGGGGGGTTGTGTTGGTAGCTGTGACCTCCTGGTTTTCCCCTCTCGCCCTGCGCCTCTTCCTTGCTTCTGCCGCCACGGCTCTCTCCTCCCTTGTCATGTCTCTTTGGAGGAATACATTTTTGAATTTTACCACGTTTTTCAGGGAGCTCTTCCTTGATAGAATCTTCTCCTTTGAGCTCTCGTTTGCAAAGACTATCTTTATCACTCGGTCTCGGTCTTTGTTGTACCAACCTAGCCTGAAAACCTTCTCAATGCTATGCTCAGCCCCTTCCATGTCTAGTGCCTTCAGTACTTCATTCACTGCTGCTTTGTCCTTGTCATTCCACTCTGTCCTGTTAGAGCCTTCCTGCTCTTTAATACCCACAGCAACCACTGATCTGTTCCTTTCCAACAGTTGGCTAGTGGAGCGTGCCGCCTCCTGTGAGGTGGCTGCTTTCATGGCCACCTCCATCACTGCAGTCATTACTTCAGAGTTATTTTTTTTAGCATTTCTGCAAATATTGCTTTTATTGTGGCATTCTCTTCCAAAATACCGTTACCACCTGCTCCCTGGATGGTTATCTGAGTCTCAGCATCGATACTGTTCTCTTTGAGGGCCCTAATCTCCTCCTTTGCTGCTGTCAGCTCTCTTTTTAGGTTGCTTATTTCATTCTTCATCTCCTGCATCATTTCCTGCATTTCACTCTTGATGTCCTCCAGCTTTTCTGTGTGTTTTTGTGTGTGTGTGTGTGTGTGTGTGTGTGTGTGTGTGTGTGTGTGTGTGTGTGTGTGTGTGTGTGTGTGTGTGTGTGTGTGTGTGTGTGTGTGTGTGTGTGTGTGTGTGTGTGTGTGTGATACTAACGAGCATGTGAGTGCCTCCAACAGCACTTGGACGAGCGCTGACGAGCTGGGGGACTTCGGTGAGCCGACGCAGCGTGACAAGTGGCTGTCTCCCCCCACCATCGTCAACGCCTTCTACATGCCGGAGTTCAACTCCATCACCTTCCCGGCCGGCATCCTACAGCCGCCCTTCTACCGCGCTAACTCCCTCCAAGCCCTCAACTATGGCGGCATTGGTCAGGCGAGTTCTCTTCTTCCCTTCTTCTGGATAATTTATTGATTTGCGTATGGAAAGGACCTTTGACAAGCCGCCGACTTCCTAGGTCCTCGCCGAGACCACTAGAGTATTAATGACGCTCAGGTAAATTCAGGATAACTTTTATATTTATTTATTTGATTTATATATCTATACACACAACAGTTCTTACATTCTTGTACAGCCACCAGCACGCATAGCGTTTCGGGCAGGTCCTTAATCCTAATTTTCCCTGGAATACGACCCGCCAAATCGTTAACAACCAGGTACCCTTCACTGCTGGGTGAAGAGATGCTACAGTTAAGGATTGGTGCCCAGTCAACCTTCTCCGGCCAGGATACGAACCCAGGCTTCGCGAGCTCTTTGGCCTGGGTTCGCCACGGGGACTGTTACACGTGTATTATATATTTGGGATGTTCCCGTGGTGCAGTGGTAAGACACGCGCCTTGCGAGCGATTTACCCTGGGTTCATATCCTGGCCGGGGAGGATTAACAAGACGCCAATCCTTAACTGTACTTGATTGATTAAGATTAAGTCACCCAAGAGATGGCACGGGCAGGAGTGGCTGTAAGTGGAAGATGTTTGGAGTGACTGTGATCTTTGGTGGTGGAGCGACATACTGTGTGCTGAGCGAGCATTTAAACCATCAGTCCTTACTATGTAGCAGCTATCGCGGGGGAGGACATTGCTTGACAGTATTTATGGGGGAGTCCTGCTGCTTTGCCTCATCGACAAAGCGGTCAAAGGCAACCTGCTCTCCTGGACCAAGAACTGTCTCATAAACAGAGAAGCAGGAGTGAAACTTCATGACACAGTCATTGAATACAAAAGACATGAAAATGGTACACCGCAAGGAGGCGTTCTCAGCTCCCTTCTCTTCAACTGTTTAATGGGAAAGCGTTCAACAGCTGGACACTCACACAAACACTGTCAAGCACTAATGGGAAAGCGTTCAACAGCTGGACACTCACACAAACACTGTCAAGCACTATCCAAACCAACAGTCGTTGTTGTTGTTGTTTAAGATTCAACTACTCGGAACAAAAAGTTCGAAGTAGCACGGGCTATGGCCCGTGTTACTGCTACATAGTAAGGACTGATGGTTTAAATGCGCGCTCAGCACACAGTATGTCGCTCCACCACCAAAGATCACAGTCACTCCAAACATCTTCCACCTACGGCCACTCCTGCCGTGCCATCTCTTGGGTGGCTTAATCTTAATCAATCAAGTACAGTTAAGGATTGGCGTCTTCTTAATCCTCCCCGGCCAGGATATGAACCCAGGCTACTGCTAGTGAGCTCGTAGAGGACTCACCTGGCACAGAAGCTAGTGAGCTCGTAGAGGACTCACCTGGCACAGAAGCTAGTGAGCTCGTAGAGGACTCACCTGGCACAGAAGCTAGTGAGCTCGTAGAGGACTCACCTGGCACAGAAGCTAGTGAGCTCGTAGAGGACTCACCTGGCACAGAAGCTAGTGAGCTCGTAGAGGACTCACCTGGCACAGAAGCTAGTGAGCTCGTAGAGGACTCACCTGGCACAGAAGCTAGTGAGCTCGTAGAGGACTCACCTGGCACAGAAGCTAGTGAGCTCGTAGAGGACTCACCTGGCACAGAAGCTAGTGAGCTCGTAGAGGACTCACCTGGCACAGAAGCTAGTGAGCTCGTAGAGGACTCACCTGGCACAGAAGCTAGTGAGCTCGTAGAGGACTCACCTGGCACAGAAGCTAGTGAGCTCGTAGAGGACTCACCTGGCACAGAAGCTAGTGAGCTCGTAGAGGACTCACCTGGCACAGAAGCTAGTGAGCTCGTAGAGGACTCACCTGGCACAGAAGCTAGTGAGCTCGTAGAGGACTCACCTGGCACAGAAGCTAGTGAGGGCGTAGAGGACTCACCTGGCACAGAAGCTAGTGAGCTCGTAGAGGACTCACCTGGCACAGAAGCTAGTGAGCTCGTAGAGGACTCACCTGGCACAGAAGCTAGTGAGCTCGTAGAGGACTCACCTGGCACAGAAGCTAGTGAGCTCGTAGAGGACTCACCTGGCACAGAAGCTAGTGAGCTCGTAGAGGACTCACCTGGCACAGAAGCTAGTGAGCTCGTAGAGGACTCACCTGGCACAGAAGCTAGTGAGCTCGTAGAGGACTCACCTGGCACAGAAGCTAGTGAGCTCGTAGAGGCTCACCTGGCACAGAAGCTAGTGAGGGCGTAGAGGACTCACCTGGCACAGAAGCGGGGCAGTACCCCCCCCCCCACTTCCCCCACGATCGATGGAAACAAGATAAGTATGCAAGAGTAAAGATGAGTAGTTCCTAAAGAAAAGTTAGGAGCAAGGCGAAAGGTAAGAACAAGAAGAACATGGGTACAGATGGGATGTTGTAATATAGATTGAGGTAAGGAATGGGTAAGTAAGAATGTGAGGAGAAAGAAAGAACGGAAAAGAAAGAGAAAAAAAAACATATGTTAGGTCACGTTTGTTAGAAAGTTTTATTTTTATTTATTTATTTATATAAACAAGAAGGTACATTGGGTTTATAGAGAACATACCATTGATGTTTTTACATTCTTGTAAAGCCACTAACACGCGCAGCGTTTCGGGCAGGTCCTTAATCTAAACAGATAATTTTAAGAAGGTAATTTCTAGCATAATTTAAAATTTAACAAGGACATTGTAAGAAAATTTGACAAAGATTAGTGGTACATTAAAATAATATTTGAGAGTTATCACTGTTACATTGTAGCATAATTTAGGATTATTTCAAGGTATAATGCAGTAAAATATGCGTTCATTATAACAACCATGATATCAATGATAGCAATGATTATAATGGTAAAGTTGTAAGGCTTAGGTATATATATAGGGGGATTGGTAGCACTAGAACCAGTACAAGTTAAAGCTCAAGGTAGAAACTATGAAGATGAAATTAGGTACTTTTTGGTTTTATTGTTGATTAAGGCAAAAGTTGGACAGCCTTTTCAATTCGTTTGGTTAGAACATTGAGTGTATACTGTGAAAAGGAAGAGTCAACAGCAACAATCAGGACTCAGGTTCATGTTGGGTATCAGAGCCGTTTGGCAAGACGGCGTCTGTGAAGAGAAGAGGCAGGGAAGATTTTTTTAGAAGACCATCAATATGATGATTAGAATCCCCTAACATGACAGAAGAGAGCATTTTTTGTGTTCACTAATCTCCCAGTTGCATCTGTAACCTAGACGTAGTCTATATAACCTAACTGCTATTTCCCTGAGGATTCCTTTCGGGATATGCTTACCAGTATCATAAGAAATCAAAACTCTCCTTTTATGAGACTAATTCAAAGAAGCAAAAGGCAACATGAAAAGCACATGGAAACCATCTCTAATATCCTAGGAACTAAACAACACTCCCACAACCAACACTCTCTAAGGATGGCTGTACACCTGCAACTGATATAAAAATGGCAAATGAATGCCAGTAAAATCCACAGACTCAGACACATATCAACACATATCTCTCAGGCAGCTCTCCAAACTCTCTTCTCCTTTCACCAGTCACCCGACAGATGTTGTGTCCATCATACACTCACTAAAAACCAAAGCTGGGAACATTAGTGAAATCTCATCCATTGTATACAGAGCGCCTCCCATCCCTTGCGTCACCTATAGCACTACTGGTCAACAAATCCCTAGAGTGTCGTACCGTACCTAATAGATGGCGCTGTTAAAAAACAACAACATGTTATTACCTTTTCAGGTGTGGCATCTATATAGTAGGTATTTAAAAACACGCAGGTATTCGAATGGAACTTTGTGTAAAAATTTCAAAGCAATCGGTAAAGAACTTATGGAAATTACGCATGTGTTACTCTTAAATCCAACAGATGGCACTGTTTTTCAAAAAACGCATGATTTTTTCAGTCACAGGTGAGGCATGTATATAGTAGGCATATAAAAACACGCGGCTGTGCAAAAGCAACGTTGTGTTAAAATTTCAACGCAATCGGTAAAGAGGTTTCGAAGATCTCCCTCTCATGAAAAACACTTAAAAACACAGTTTTTTAAAAAAACATGTTTTTTCCGTCACAGACGTGACATCTATAAAAATATGAATATAAAAACCCGCTCGGATGCGAATGGAACGTTGTGTGAAATTTTCAAAGCAATCGGTGAAGAACTTTCGGAGATGAGCGATTTTGAACAAACGAACATTAACATTTTTATTTATATAGATATAGTATATATAAAGATGCATTCCAACTCTCTAGGTTCAATAATTTCCCAGTTGCATCTAAAACTTAGACGTTGTCTTCAGCACAACTGCTATTTCCCTGTTTATTCTTTTCGGGATATTTAACCCGTAAACTTCCCGAAGATGTATTGTATGAGATGAGCCTGGACCCGGGTTCGATTCCACTGCCAGGTTTTAAAGATTTTCGGAGTTATAGGGATGCAATAACTCGTTCTGCATGTGTTTTTTTGTATTTGTGTTTAAAACGGTGTATAGAGTTTGCTTCAACTTCTAAAACATTTCCTTTGTTTATAACTCTCAAGTTGGCTATTGCAATAGACTAAGAACAGAGATGCCTTTTCACCCACCGGGTTATAAACCCATGGAACCGCCTACCCGCTGAAGACTTAACTGTCAAAACTGTGTTGAGTTTAAAATATACCTAAAAAAAATCATCAAGGCAAATAGGGGACCTTGGACAAGCCCCGGGCTTCCTGTCCTCGTCGAAGACAGGCCAGGGAGTCCTGTCTCCGTGGTGTAGTGGTAAGACACTCGCCTGGCGTTCCGCGAGCGCTATGTCATAGGTTCGTATCCTGGCCGGGGAGGATTTACTGGGCGCAAATCCTTAACTGTAGCCTCTGTTTAACGCAACAGTAAAATGTGTACTTAGATGAAAAAACGATTCATCGCGGCGGGGATCGTATTCCAGGGACCTGCCCGAAACGCTACGCGTACTAGTGGCTGTACAAGAATGTAACAACTCTTGTATATATCTCTCCCCCCCCTCCCCCCCCCCAAAAAAAAGACACTATATAGGGTTAGTGGCCTAAGGTAAATCAGGAAATAAATAAGTTACCGCGTAAGTGTTGTTGACAGAAAATGGTTCAGAAGCGCATGTTGAAGAATTTACTCACAGCTTCACAAGCAAATACAGTAAGATACAAGCAGAGAATAATTCTAAATAAAATAATTCTACGAATTAAATGGCGAGGACCAAGAGCTGAAACTTGACTCTGCAACCAAAAACTAAATGAATTTATTTGGCCTAAATTATAAACGGGTGTTGGAAAATAACATGATAATCTTGAAATTTTAACAAAATATATCGGTAACATAAATTTAATAAAAAACTATATGTGTGTTAAAATCAAAATTATGTTGTAAAACGAAAATCACTGCATGAGATATAAACCACTAATTTTTTATAATTACATAAAAAGTTCCAGTTTACAGAATAATAATTTTCTTTATTAGGTTGTCGCTCGAAACATATCATGTTCTTTCCACTTGGTCGTTGACTTTCGTCAATCGCAAAAATATTTTTAAAGTCGCTTAAACAGCTACTTATAAGTGTTTGTAAATTAGAGACAATTTTTTAAGATATAAGTATAACAACTGCAGTGTTGAGATGCACTTCATTACATTGACGGAAGTGCCTGTTCCCCCAGCAGTGAATGGGTACCTAGTTGTTAAACGATTTGGCGGGTTGTTGTTGTTACAGATTCGCTACCTGGAACAAGAAGTTCCAAGTAGCACGGGCTATGGTGAGCCCGTAAGGCACTTGGCGGGTTGTATTCCAGGGAAAAATTAGTATTAGAACCTGCCCGAAACTATGTGTGCTGGTGGCTGTACAAGAATGTAAGAACTCTTGTATTTATATAAAAAAAAACATTCCAACTCTCTAGGTTCAAATAATTTCCACAGTTACATCTGTAACCTAGACGTTGTCTACAACACAACTGCTATTTCCCTGTTTATTCTTTTCGGGATATTTAACCCGTAAACTTCCCGAAGATACCATATGTATGAGGTAAACCAGGACCGGGTTCGGTGAAACAGCATTCCACCGCCACGTTTTAAAGATTTTTGAGTTGTATTGATGCAATGACACTTTCTGCTTATATACTCACCTTGTTGTGCTGGTGCGGGGTTGAGCTCTGGCTCTTTGGTCCCGCCTCTCAACTGTCAATCAACAGGTGTACAGATTCCTGAGCCTATTGGCTCTATCATATCTATATTGTAACTGTGTATGGAGTCAGCCTCACCACATCACTGCCTAATGCATCCATCTGTTAACTACTCTGACACTGAAAAGTTCTTTTAATGTTCCTGTGGTTCATTTGGGTAATCAGTTTCCACCTATGTGCCCTTTGTAACGTACGATTATGTTACGTTGTTGGGTAGATTAGATACACATTGTTTAGTGAGTTTTCGTATTTTATTTAGTAGTCTTGATTACTAAATAATGAATAATATTTGCTTTCCCCCCGAATCAACCTACCCTGGTTTTGCGCCCTGGTGAGGCCACTCCAGACCAGGCCGACATCAGCGCAACTCCTCATACCTGTAGGATACTTGTCCTGAGGTGCTTCCGGGGCTTATCGTCCCCGCGGCCCGGTCATCGACCAGGCCTCCTGGTTGCTGGACTGATCAACCAGGCTGTTGGACGCGGCTGCTCGCAGCCTGACGTATGAGTCACAGCCTGGTTGATCAGGTATCCTTTGGAGGTGCTTATCCAGTTCTCTCTTGAACACTGTGAGGGGTTTGCCAGTTATGTCCCTTATGTGTAGTGGAGCGTGTTGAACAGTCTCGGGCCTCTGATGTTGATAGAGTTCTCTCTCAGAGTACCAGTTGCACCTCTGCTTTTCAACGGGGGTATTCTGCACATCCTGCCATGTCTTCTGGTCTCATGTGATGTTATTTCTGTGTGCAGGTTTGGGACCAGCCCCTCTATATTTTCCACGTGTAAATTATTATGTATCTCTCCCGCCTGCGCTCAGGGAATACAGATTTAGGCTCTTAAGTCGGTCCCAATAGTTTAGATGTTTTACCGAGTGGATTCTAGCAGTAAAGGACCTCTGCACGCTCTCCAGGTCAGCAATTTCACCAGCAGTGAAAGGGGCTGTCATTGTGCAGCAGTACTCCACTCTAGAGAGCACAAGCGTTTTGAAAAGTGTCATCATCGGTATAGCATCTCTAGTGTGAAAAGTTCTTGTTATCCAACCTGTCATTTTTCTTGCAGTTGTGACGGCTACTTTATTGTGTTCTTTAAAGGTAAGGTCTTCCGACATGAGTACACCCAGATCCTTTACATTGCCTTTTCGTTCTATGTTATGATTTGCCTGAGTTTTGTACGTGGTTTCTTTTTATATTTTCATTTTTTCCATAGCGCATGAGCTGGAACTTGTCTTCGTTAAACACCATATTATTTTCTGTAGCCCATAGAAAGACCTGATCTACATCTGACTGGAGGTTCGCCGTGTCCTCTATGTTGCCTACTCTCATGAAGATCCTAGTGTCATCTGCAAAGGATGATACAGTGCTATAGGTTGTGTTCTTGTCTATGTCCGATATGAGGATGAAAAAAGTACTGGAGCAAGCACAGTACCCTGGGGGACTGAGCTCTTAACGGTTGACGGGTTGGATTTTATTTTGTTGACTATTACACATTGGGTTCTGTTGGTCAGGAAATTGTAGATCCATCTGCCTACTTTTCCGGTAATTCCTTTTGAGCGCATTTTATGGGCAATAACACCATGGTCACATTTATCAAAAGCTTTTGCGAAATCTGTGTAAATTACATCAGCGTTTTGTTTGTCTTCCATAGCATCTAATGCCATATCATAGTGGTCCAGCAACTGCGACAGGCAAGAGCGCCCTGTTCTGAAACCATGTTGTCCGGGGTTATGGAGATGCTGTGATTCCATGTATTTTGTGATCTTACTTCTTAGCACTCTCTCAAAAATTTTTATGATGTGCGATGTTAGTGCTATCGGTCTGTAATTTTTTGCCTCTGCCTTATTTCCTCCTTTATGAAGTGGTGCTATCTCTGCTTTTTTAGTATATCAGGAATAACGCCAGTATCTAGGCTTTGTCTCCACAGAATGTGAAGGGCCTGCGATAGTGTTTTTTACAGTTCTTGATGAATATGGAGTTCCAAGAATCCGGGCCTGGTGCGGAGTGCATAGGCATACTGTTTATGGCTTCTTCAAAATCCAGTGGGGATAGGGTGACGTCTGATATATGATTTGATGTTGGTATCATATCCATGAAAAATTCATTTGGGTTATCGATCTTTAGTGCGTTTAATGGCTCGCTGAAGACAGAGTCGTATTGCTTCTTCAGTAGCTCGCTCATTTCTTTGTTGTCATCGGTGAAAGTTCCATCTTCCTTTCGCAGGGGCCCGATACTAGATGTGGTTTTTGATCTTGATTTTGCATAGGAGAAAAAATATTTCGGGTTTCTCTCTATTTCACTGATGGCCTTTTGCTCTCTTTCCCTCTCCTGCGTTTTGTATGATTCTTGTAGCTTGAGTTCAATTTTTCCTATTTCGCTACCTAACCTTCTTCGCCGTTCCTGAGATAGGGTGCGACTCTCAAGTTGTACCGCGATTCGTTTTCTTCGCCTATATAGGGAACGACGTTCTCGTTCCAATCTGCATCTCTTCCTCTTTTTTCTTAGGGGATGCGGTTTGTACATATTTCTAGTGCTACTGAGCTTATTTTTTCCAGGCACTGGTTCAGGTTCGCATTCCTAGCTGTTCTTCCCAGTTTATTTCTGTGAAGTCCTGGTTTATTTGCTCCCAGTTTATCTGTTTATTATTGAAGTTGAATTTGCTGAAATCTCCTCCACCGGGAATCTGGACTGGTTTTGAAGGTCTATTCCCCATGGTTGTCATAACTTCAATTAAGTTGTGATCTGAGTAACAGGTATTTGTAATCATTATGTTCCTGATCAATTCATCATTATTAGTGAAAATGAGGTCCAGCGTGTTCTCCTTCCTGGTTGGTTCTACTATTTGCTGGTTTAAGGCAAACCTGTCGCACATCCGTAGCAGGTCATTTGCATGTGCCTGTTCATTAAGGCTACTTCCTGGTATTCTTTCTGATATTACTGTATTAGCCAGGTGCTTCCATTTCAGGTGCCGTAGGTTGAAGTCCCCAAGCAGGATGATGTTCGGAGCTGGATTTGTGAGGTTTTCCAAGCAGTGTTCTACTTTCATTAGTTGGTCTTTAAACTGCTGAGGGTTTGCCTCCGGTGACTTATATACAAGGACAATAACTACATTTATAATCTCTATTTTGATTATCAGCACTTCCACCATATCATTTGAGGTGTTTTAGCAGCTCAGTACAGATGAGTGTGTCTTTGATGTATAGGCTCCCCACCCTGAAGCCGTGTTTCCTATCACATCTGAAAATTGTACTCTGAGATCCATATTTCACCATCATGGTAGTCCTTTGTGTGGTTTCTGTTAGGGCTGCAAACACTGCATTTGCCTCATGAAGGAGACCATCTATAAAGTGAACTTTGTTTGATTTGCGTGTTTTTATACATTGAATGTTGGCAAATATAAATGATGTTATCGTGGTAGTGGAAGTGCTGATGCCTTACTTGTTTAATATCTGAGGCTCGTAAGGGGGCCACTGTGTTTGCGTCCAGGGTGTGTTGTTTTCGTAGTGATTC
>WNGS01004946.1:35545710-35567821 GCA_020271785.1 Procambarus virginalis
TTTAGGTCAATAAAGGCTGCCTGTGTCCTCATCCTGGGAGTTTACAAAATATCCAAAGCATGTTGTGTGCTACACTTGGCATGAACCCATATAGGTTTGGGCCAGTTTTCTTTGACCTGAAACATGACACGATTGAGAACATTCTCTCCAAGACTTTACACATGCAAGATGTAAGGGAAATGGGTCTGAATTTTTGAGAGTTAGGTTTAGGAATTGGTATTATGAGACTTTGTGTCCATTTCTTTGGCAAGATACCTTGTGAGAGACTCATTTGATAGAGGTCAAGCAGAGGGTGGCTAGGGACATCATTCAGTAAGCTCAAGGTGTTATAAGTTATACCATCCTCACCAGGGCAGTTTGTTAGGTTTTCCTAATGCTGATGTTAATTCAAAGGGGTTATAGTAAACTGATCTGTTAAATCTGGTGAGGAACGTGCTATATCAATATTAAAGTTTCTGTTAATGTTAGTATGTCTTAAATGCTGCTGTATATCTGAGGGTAAGGAAGAAATTTTTGAAACCTAGACCATTGAGCTAGGAGCATGTCAGCATATTCTGTAGGAGTATGATGAAGCTGAACTGAGGCTGAAGGTTTGGTATGTTTTTAATTTTGTTCCACATTTCCGATAATGTTGTAGTTCTATTGATACCTCGTAGGAATTGTTCCCAACATGTGTCCTTAACTTGACCCTTAAGCTCGTGAAAATCTCTGTTGGCATTAAGGAATGCAAGTAAATTGTCAGGTGTTTTGTCTCGTTTATAACAATCAGCAAGCTGAAGCACTTTAGCTCGCTCTGCAATAATAATCAGATCCTCTGTCCATGAGGAAGAACGAGTGTTCTTTTTTTTCCTTGATTTAACCCAGGTATCATAATAACTGGTAATGATACTGACAAGATCATTGTAAAGTGGTCCACTGATACAGTATATACTCAGTGTACCACTTATGTACATAAGCCTTAAAGTGCTGTTTAAGATTGTCTGGAATGTTAATTTTAACTCTAGGATGAGGATTGGACCTAATATCCGCCACATTGTATTCACAATATATTGCAAAAAGATCACTTACTAGTTCTGGGATGAGCTTAACGTTGACGTTGCTATCTACTAGGCTGTACCCAATCACATAATCCAGCCTACCTCCCAATAAATGGGTCTGTTTATCAGTATCATACACAGTAATATTATGATCATTAAGGTATTTCAAGAAGACCCCCTTCCATTATTATTACACTGAACATCACCAAGAGCAGTGTGACGAGCATTAAAGTCATCCATACATAACATAGATGTGTTACCTGCAGATTTCGGTAGCAGGTCTGCATTAAGTACACCACATCGTCCATATATGTTATACAGTAGGAAATGGCTATTTGCAGTTTTTAATTGGAATTTTTTATAATGTATACTATCACTCCTATGATTTTTAATTAGTTTACAGATTAATCCACTCTTAATATACGTGAGTAAACCAGTTCCAATATCGTTGTTGTATGCTATATACCCAGGTATCCTGGGTGGGACCTTCTTGATAGTTGTGGACGTATATGGTTCCTGTAAACAGATCACATCCACGTCTCTCATTTTAGCATACAAGATTACGTCATTTATCCGAAGATAAACACTTCGAATATTCCAAGAAAGAAACTTAATTGTTTTTGTTTGATGAGCCATGGTTAAGCGTCAAGGGAAGTAAGGTAACATTTAAGCTCGTTAAACACTTGGACAACATAAGCAACTTTGTTCCGTGTGTCCTGAGTAATATTACTTTTGCCTAGGATGCGTTTAACCTGAGTAGGAGTTGGTGTTTTCTTAAACTCTTTACCTGTAACCAACTGAAGGGTTTCAATATGATCTAGTGGGGGTGCCAGTGAGGGATCAATGACTACTCTAACACCATTCCCCATGGGGATTTGACACTCACGTTCCGGAGAGATAGGTGGAGTAGCCTCAGCAGCTGCAACATTACCACTCACATCACAACTGGTGCTGCGAGAATTTACTTGATCACTATCGCTAGCATGATTCACTACACAACTATCACCAGGCAGATTCGTCTCTAATGTTTGTATTTTAGTTTCCAATTCAGTAATTTTCTTTTTTAACCAGTCAATTTCTTCTGTATCTTTGCTTGTTTGCTTTAGTCCGTCGATGGTTGGAACTGCTCACTAGAGGTGACATCAAGAGCTTCCTGCTGGGTGCCTCCTGCAGTTGGACCAGACACCACTGGCTTCCTGCTCGCGTTAGAGAGGGCGGGGCGTCGAGGGCAGCCACGATGCCAAACATCTACACCTTGACACAAACACCTGGGACACTTCCGGACCGGAGGAGATAAGGCCTCCTCCCCGTCCTCAAGGGTAGGGGTGTCCCTGTGAGGACACTGCCTTGTATCGTGCTGTTCAGCACAGAGCCCACACACGGGGTCACGTCGGCAGTACGTAGAGATATGATGAGTACCGTGGCACTTATAACAAACAACAGGGGGGGATACCCAAGGTTTTATAGGACTTGATGGGATGAAACGTCCAAAGAAGGTGTAATGTTCAGCGGGAGGGTCACTGCCATTCCAAACAATGATGATCCTGTTGAGAGGTTGACCATCCTTATGTATCCGTCTTGCCTTGTAGACTTCTTCAAGGTTATAAGCTCTCTCAAGAGGATACTCTTTGGGAAAACTGGTAACAAGATATTCCTTAAATTTTTGGGGTTGATTGACGTCTTCTCTGGTGAAAACTATTACCAATCTCACCTTTAACCAGTTGAGTGATGATAGCTTCTTGCTTACGTGACACAAAGATGTAAGGGGATGATGGTCTAGGTCGGACTATATCGAGGAATGTTTTGGAGAACCTATTAGAAAGTTGTTTGAACCATTTCAATTTATCGTTGGTGGATGTTCCAGCTGGGAATGCCAGGCGCACATAGTCAAGCAATAGGAGGCTTGGGTGGGCGGGCCCCTCGCTGTGTGGGCCCACCACCGCCCACCTCCTCTTTCTTCACACGGGTTCCGGTGCTCCTGTCGTCATTGTCAATGATCTCCTCGCCATCAGCAGAGTCTGCACACTTAGAATTTCTTCTCGCATTCCGTGATTGTTGCACCCGCCAATCATTTCCGTTATCCAAATTAGCATCGAGTTCCATGTCATCGGGTGACTGCAACCCACTTCGAGCATCAACATATTCCTCGGCGACGGGCTCAGGATCCATTGCTTGGAGATCACTTGGATTAACAAGCACAGCAGAAGATAGGTTGGTACTGAGCCCGGTTGCCATGACAACGGGCCAGGAGGCACAGCACAGGGTAGCTGCCCAGGGCTCCACCACTCGCCTAGGCTAGGACACTGGTACCCACCTCATGTAAACACACCACCAGTCGCGCACACAAACCACGACCCTCGGAAGGAGGGCCCAAGGACTATTTTACACACGAGGGGAGCGTGGGGCCAGGTACACCACAAGGCGGCCCAGTGCCGTCCCACTGTACCTCTTGGTAGACTCCAAATGCCGCCACACAAATAATGTCTGCATGAATTTCTATACAATCCAGCTATCCACAACCTACAACAGTTGGTAGTCAGGGTGTCGCACACTTAGTACCGCTGCATCTGACCTATTAGGCACGCTAAAGGCTAAATGTTAGGACTAGGCCTGTGTTGAACCGGACGAGGGGCACATCCTGACCGGCCAGTCCCGAGGCTACGGGAGAACTCCTACTATATAACTGATATTGGCGCAATGCAAGGAATCCATAGAAGTCAAAGTGAAGAATATTGAAGTACGTTGTGAACCAATGTTGTGAATCATTTATTATTATATGCTTTTTAAGATGAAGACAAGTGGTATTTCCAATTAACTTTCAAGTAACTTTCCCACAATAGACTTTAGGCTAATTGGCCGATAGTTTGACGCAAGTGATCTATCTCCTTTCTTGAAAATTGGAACCACATTATCAACCGTCCACGACTCTAGAGCCAGGTAGAGAGCCATAAATGATTAGAGTCAGGTAGAGTGCCAATCATTTAATAAATATGGTAGACAATGGCTCGGAAAGTTGTTCTTTGCATTCCTTAAGCACCCTGGCAAACACTTCGTCGGGCCCTGGGAATTTGTTGGGATTGAGGTTCACTATTTGGTTAATAACATCATCCCTGGTAACTGCTAAACTAGTCAACCTGTCTTCTTTCCCACCCACATAGGCTTGTTCGGCTGAAGGCATAATGTTAAGTTCCTCTTTAGTAGATACAGATAAAATATTTATTTAAAATATCACTCATTTCTTCCTCGTTATCCGTTATCTGACCTGTCCCAGTTTTTAATGGACCTATTCTTTCCCTAATCTTTGTTTGATATAATTGAAAAAACTTTAGGATTTGTCTTTGCTTGGCCTGCTATGCAAGCTTCATAGTTTCTTTTTGCCCTCCTTATCTCTTTTTTAACATTTCTAACCAGTTGGATGCATTCTTGTTCCTATCTGACTTCCCCATTCTTTATCCTTTAGTACCAAGCTCTCTTTCTACCTATAAGGTTCTTCAGATCCTTTGTTAACCATTTCGGGTCATTAGTATTCGATTTATTCAATTTGTATGGTATACTATGTTCCTGTGCTTTGCCTATAATATTTTTAAATAAGATATATTTTGAATCCACATCGAAATCCCTTTTTACATCACCCATCGCTGGGTTCAAGTCTCGCCCCAAGACCGGCCCACCCCTCATGCCCAAGACTTTCCAATCTATATCACCCAAAAAAAATCGCAGGCTCTTAAAATCAACTTTTCGAAAATCTGGCACTTTATCTGAATTTTCTTTTACGTTTTTCTTTTTCTTTCTTCTTCTATTCCATTCTATACTAAATCTGATTTCTTTGTGATCACTGTTCCCTAGCTCTTTCCCTATTTCGATGTCATTAATTTGCGTTTCCATGTTTATTAACACTAAGTCTAAAATATTATTTTCCCACGTTGGTTCCTTAATGTGTTGAGTAAGAAGGCAATAGTCAATTAATTCTAGATAATCTTCTACTTCATTATTCCCTGTTCTGTTAAACCTGTTTATTACAGTAAAATTGAAATCACCCGTGACACAAATTCTGGTAGACCTAAATGCACTAGATATTTCATCACAAAGATGTTTTGCTTCCATTCTGTCTAAGTTTGGTGGCCTATATATAACTCCTATTATAAGATTATTTGCTTTTTCGTTTAAATCTAGCCAAATAGTTTCTATGTGTGGCTCAGTTTTGATTCCCTCTTTGAGACTACATTTCAAATTTTCCCAAACATATATGGCTACTCCCCCTCCTCGTCTGATATATCTATCCGTGTGAAACAGTATAAATCCATTTATTTGATATTCGGCTAATAGTTCTCTATTTTCTACATTCATCCACGTTTCGGTAAGTGCAATAATTTCATTTTTTTGCAGACAAAATATGCATTCTATGCACTCATGTGCATTCATATGCATTCAATATACATTCTGTGCATTTAAATAGTTCATTTTGTTTCCTAGTCTTCTACTGTTAGTGAAATATACCCTAAGTGTATTGTTATATTAAGGCTCTTCTGTTTTGTTATTTATTTTGCCAATTTGTTTTCCCACAAACACATACTTTTATTACCTCCTTTCTCGCCTATCAATTCCCATACCACTATCTACTAACAGTTTAAACCCAAAGAAATTCCTCTAACCACAGGTTCCAACGAGCTGGCAACAGCAACAACTCCAGCCCTGGATAAATGCACCCCATCTCGACCATACATGTCATTCCTTCCGTAGAAGTGTTCCCAGCTATCAATAAAGGACATTACATTTGATTTGCAATATTTGTCCGGTCGGCAGTTGACACCAAGTGCCCTCGACAACCATTCATCTCCAACTCCCTTTCTTGGAAGATTGCCACATATGATTGGGATTCCTCCCTTACTCCTAACTAATTCTATGGTTGTCATCAACCTCTGTATCAGTGCCTCACTCCTAACTCATCCAACATCATTTCCACCGGCACTGATACAAATAATGAGTTTGTTCCCATTTCCAGCAATAATATCATTCATATTGTTAACAATGTCACCAATCCCTGCTTCCGGATAGTAAACCCTTAACCTTCCCCCCCCCCCTATCTCTCTCACAAAAAGTTCTACCTAAATACCTCACCTGGGAATATCCCCCAACCAAAAATCGCTTAGGTAAAGTAAATCCTTTACTTTAAAATCCTTTACCTTAAATAAGAATGTAAATCCTTTACTTTCTGAGCACCTTGAGGCACCTACGCTCCCTTCGCGGTCTTCCCTTTCGAGTGAACAGCAGGCTCCCCACAGCACTCGTCCTCCAATATGGCGAATGAATTAGAAGTCCTTAGGATATCTGTAAGAGGCTTTGTCAAAGTCTTCTTTAGACCCCCCCCCCTCCCCGTCCTTAACGACATTCCTAGACGAGGTCTTTTTAATGCTGGTCTCCTTTGCTTTTATAGACGTTGTTTCAGATGTCGTAGGTCCTCCCGTAGGGCATTCAACTCTGTCCTCAGAGCTCCACAAAGATTCATCAGTTCCTTCACTACGTCTTTCATTATTACTATGATAGCACAATCGGAGCTCCAGGTAACACATCCTCTCACTGTGAATATCTGCACGTCACTAATCTTCTGCTCCCCTCTGTTGTAGATGGGCTTTGTTGAGGTGTGAGAGTTTGTGATGGCGTTTCTATGTACTCTAGGCTGGGTTGGATTGTTTTGTGAATCATTGGATGACGAGTTGCTAATTTAGTGGTTCATCGGCATTCTCATCTAATTGGATTCTAAAATTGGATGAGATCCAGTTTAGGGTTATGTTGAGTCCTTTGCCTTTAGTTAAAGCTCCTAGATACAAAATGGTGGTAATTATTTCCACGTTATCTTTCCATTGCTTCTTAATAATATTTGAAGTGCAGCTTTTGAGTCTGTGTGTATGATTGTATTCTGAGTGTTTTGTGCCATCACATGTGAGAATGCCTCTTGTATGGCAAACAGCTCAGTTTGGGTTGCTGATATTGGTCCCGTCAGTCTCCAATATGCCTGTTCGCTCTCTGTACAAAGAGCAGCACCAGCACTCTCATATTCTGTGTCCACCGACCCGTCTGACCAAGCAGGAAGAATACATCAGTATCAACATAGAGGCAGGCATAGAGGCAGGTATAGAGGCAGGTATAGAGGTAGGTATAGGATGCAGGTATAGGAAGCAAGTATAGAGGCAGGTATGAGTAGGGAGGTTTACACCGGATCCCGTCCCCTCCATCTGAGCCCAGGTACACCGTCTGTACCGGACGCTCGGGTGGAGGGGGGTAGGGGTACAGGCGAATGTTGTAAGGAGGATTTTTTTGGACGTGACCGTGTGTAAGAGGAATTTTTATGTTAAAGTCATCCTCCTGAGAGAGAGAGTGTAATTGGTAGAGGGATTTGTGGGAGGAGCATAATAGGTAAGGAATGTGCGTAGTGGTCCCTCCTCCTGAGTGAAGGGGTGGTAAAAGTTTAAGCTCCGCCCCTTGATATTTTGTCAGGGGGAGTTTGGCGTTCAGGTGAAGTGGGAGCTTTTTAGGAAGTGTGTGTGTGTGATAAACCATTACAGAAGGTTAGTGTAAGATGAGTTAGAACAAAGAGAATTGTGTGTGTTTGAGGCAGAAATGTATATGTAGATTGCTTTAGCAGTAACAGCTTGTGTGAATTGAATCGCACGTATAGATGTTAGAGGACTGATTTATCAGAAAAGGGGGGCAGTAGCATGTAACGTGGGCAGCCTTTAACCTCACTTACTGGTTAAATGCTGGTCGTTATTAAGTAAAATATACAGACACCAGAGTTCTGCTGTGTAACCTTCAGTTCAACTCCTCAAGATCTAAGAACGTTCGACCGTTTAGATATCACGGTTCGAGGATACTGTACCCTTCTATGCTACACTGCAAAGCCTCTGAACACGCCGCCATCACCTGCTACCCACTGAGTAATTCCCCAAAGTGACGGTGAAGCAAGATACCGGTAATTAGGTATAAAATCCCGAAAATGGATCCTCAGTTATCCGAAAAGAAGGGATTTCACTAAACACCATAAATTCTATAAACGATTTATTAACCCAAGATTGTGCATAAAAATCAAATAAAAATAACATTTCCTAAACTGAGCACTTTCCTAACTGAATATCTTCCTAACTGAGGCAATGAATACAAAAATGATGTGAACTCTACACTGTACTAAAACTCACACCCGGATACCTTAAAATATCACAGCTCGGCCTCGATGTCCTGCCACGGCTCCAGAGAGAGATGTTGAACCCAGTTGATACACAGCCCACACTGACCTTCTCCTGTTCACTCTGACTGACTTAGGCTAAGTTGCCAAATTAATCGTTGAAGAAGATTACTAACTAAAATCCAGTTTGTGTCACTGAAGGTGACACATAATTCCAAAACAAATGCAAATTATCTAGATACTCGAGCCAGGCAATTACAATAGTCAGTAGCACTTGTATTTCACTAATTTACATGATTTAACAACCAAGTTACTAGGTACTTATTTTCCAGTGACGAAATATGTCTTACCTATATTCAGATCTTCCTGAAGTCAAATGCTTCTTGCTAACATGCAAGACTTATTCATTAGTCTCAGTTGACTTTAACTTTAACATAAGACACCAAGGCACAAGTCTACATGGGATGTGTGGTGAGTAGACTTCTCTGATTGATTTTGATTGTTGCCACCGAAGGCAGCTAGTTTATTGTGCACCCCATACTCATCCTGTAAGCGGTAGCGCAAAAGCATTACAGAGGGCACAAAAGGTCTTTATCAGACCTCATCTTAGATTATTACATAAACAATTTCATCTATCCTTCACACCTAATAGTTACAACGTCAGCTAGTCACAGAGAAAGTGCTATTTCAAGAGCTATATATTTACAGTAAGTCATCATACATTAATGGTAGGTCTAATCGCTAATGCATACATAGTTTGACCAATGGGGATATTACAGAGTACGGCTCGGAATCCTGGACCCTGCGCTGTCGCCAGGAGAGACGGCTCAACACCTTTCACATGCGGAACCTGAGACGCATCCTTGACATCACGCTTAAACACCACGTCACCAACAACACAGTACTCGAGAGAACAGGAGTCCCTTCAATGTTCACTCTCCTGAAGCAGAGACGCATGCGACTGCTGAGACATGTCACACGCATGGAAGATGGCCGCATACCGAAGGACCTCTTGTATGAAGAACAGCTGGCATCAGGAAGGATACCCACCGGAAGACCTCAGCTGCGTCAGTAGACGCCTGCAAACGCGACCTCAAGCAGATGAACATCGACATCAACACTTGGGAGGCAGCAGCTGCGGACAGATCTGCCTGGAGATGCAAAGTGCAGAAGGGACTCCTACAATTCCAGGATGAACTGAAGAGGCAGGCGGAGGATAATTAATAGACTTCAGAAAAGGTCTTGACCACAGTCAGACGCACCCGAGTCGGCGTTTATCTGCGCTCGCTGCAGTCGGGACTGTCATTCTCGGGTTGGCCTTCACAGCCACAGCAGGCGCTGTATCCAGCTAGACACCCAGGGCACACCTCATAACCCCACGGGATTGACGGATGCCGACTACCCCATAGACATTCCAACGTAACATCTTTTCTGTTGACATTCCTACATTTCATTCTTTTTAGATTTTCAAAGCAGAGACTTGTATATAATGTTGATTTGCGAAGCTCTATTACTATATTTAAATTTATTGTGATTATTATAATTACTGTGAACTACCAAGACTTCTCAAAACAAAATAACGAGCCCTAAATAGAATGTAGCTGATCCATGATATTCGAATTAAATGGACAATAGTACGTAAATTTCCCAACACAAGTGGGACTGGAAAAATACAATTATCATTAAAATTGAACCAATCACGACTATTCTCGTATCTACGGCGATGGAATAGATACAAAATTATGGTTATAATTTTCATGGTGTCTCTCCACTGCTTTCTGTCCTAATATTTCAAGTGCAGCTTTTGAGTCTGTGTATATGATTGCATTTTGAGAGTTTGATTCAGTCTCATTTGCGAATGTCTGTTGTATTCCAAACAGCTCTGTTTGGGTTGAGTATACTGGTCCTGCCAGTCTCCAATATGCTTGTTGTATGGCAAACAGCTCAGTTTGGTTTGAGTATACTGGTCCTGCCAGTCTCCAATATGCCTGTTGTATGGCAAACAGCTCAGTTTGGGTTGAGTATACTGGTCCTGCCAGTCTCCAATATGTCTGTTGTATGGCAAACAGCTCAGTTTGGGTTGAGTATACTGGTCCTGCCTGTCTCCAATATGCCTGTTCACTGTCCGTACAAAGAGCAGCGCCAGCACTCTCATAGTCTGTGTCCACCGACCCGTGTGACCAAGCAGGAAGAAAACGTTAGTCTCAACTTAGTCCAGAACTAATGTAAACTCACTGTATATATACCGAGACCTCAATTTACCTCGCGGTAAACCTTGGGTATACAGTTTTCTGTGAACAGAAGCAGGTAAAGAAGTAGGTATAGAGGCAGGTATAGAGGCACCATAGATAAAAAACATGAGTGAGACAGAAGAGATAGATAGTGTGAAAGCGTTAAGCCACACGACCCCAGCAGTGTTGCCGCCATACAAATTCAAATTCAATTTTATTTTTTTTTTCAGGAAATGTACATACATAGATGATTTACAAAGATAAAATTGGATTTATAGATAGAGCTAGTACATACAACACCTAAAGCCACTAATATGCATAGCGTTTCGGGCAAGGTGTAGGAAAAAAAACACTTACACTAATACTTAATAGTAATTGGGATTAGGTATAAATTGTGTTGAAAAAAAAAGAATAAAAGAAGAGGGGGAACATGGCAGAAATCATCAATTGTACAAGTTGGTCAACAATCAGCATTGGTTAAAAAAGCAAGACATGGGTTGACATTTAGGGGGTAAGCTAGGTTACATGGAGTCAATTAGGTAGTACTTGGTTTTATTTTTTTGTCCCCTAACTCCCCTTGCCACTTCGGGGGGGGGGTATAGGGTTTTGATATAGCTTCAGGGCACCGATCCCCCCAGCCATAGGGCATGGCGAGATGGCACCCCTAAGCATACCTAATACCCTAACAACACACAAACTAAAATACACAAATATGGCAGATCTCATCACACCCACAAGAGTTAAGATGATACTAATAATACATAATAATAACCTGAAAATAAAAATAAAATTAAATGGAAAATTCTTTTGTCTTGTTTTTTTTTTATATGGGACACAGCACACATAGGTAGGGGTGCACAGTATAACATTAAAAAAGAACAAACGCTGAAGGCCAAAGCAGCAAGCTGACTAAACGGCAGGGTTGATGGCTTGACAACGCTATACATGGAAAACTAGACACAGTGGAAGCTCTTAACAAGGCCCCGGAGCGGGAGGGATATCATGTATGCGCATGGGGTCCCTCCGGCCGCCGCCTTACCCACTCGCGGGCTCCGGCCAGGTCCTCCACCCTCTTGTGAGAAGCCATTGGGAGAAGTGGTACTCCGGATGACAACTCTGCTTAGATAGTTGGCTACCAGCTATCGTGGCTGCGGTTCACCTAAGCGAGACTATATTGACCCTTATGCACCCTGTGCACAGTGATCCTGGGACCATGGTGGTCTGCCCCGTGACGTGGTCTTGGACCATATTCTATATATTGAATATGTCCAGGTCAGGGCCTTCACAGAGCAGATCTCGAGGTCGCTCTTGGTGAGACCCATATCCATTAAACCACGTGCACTCTCCTTGCACCATCCTCCTCTCCAATTAAGGGTTATCGAAGAGGCGGATGCTGTATGCTTCCCGGTATACTCCCGGACCTTCTGCAGGATCTCAGGGGTGCCGTACTTGTCGCACTTGCTCTGATGTGGACGGGAGAGTGGATAGTTATCAGCTGAGACCTGGGTGTCTAATATGAAGGCCTCGTCACCTTTGCAAGCTATGATGTCAGGCTTGCAGAAGGTCCCTCCATCTTTTAATCTGGTTGAGAGAGGTACAGCCTTTGACATGATTTGGGAGGTCATTCCACATTCTGTGTCCCTTGACTGTAGAGCATTTCTAGTTTGGTTAAGTCGCACTCTTGGAATATCAAATAGGTATTTGTTTCTGTTGTGATGCCCATGAGTTCTGTTACAACTTTCTAGGAAGCTTCTAATGTCAGGATTGACATTGCAGTTCATGGTGTTAAATATATAGAGTACACACGAGAGGATGTGCAGTGACTTAGGCAGGTCGTTACTGTACATATTGGTGTGTATGTTATTTGTGCTTGGGGTTCTACTACACAAAATCATTTACGTCCTCTAATTACTCAACACAAAGCTGCTATTAGAACAATATGTAACACGGGTCCCAGACAGCACTCGGTATCCTTACTCAAATCTTTGAATATGTTAGATATTAATTCACATCACCTCAAGACGACGACTCTGTAGACATAATGGTCATGAAGCAACTATATAATTAAGTAATATACTTGCTTCTTATTCTTATTAACTTACATGCAGAGAGTGAGACGGTCTGTTAATTCTACATAACCCAAGTCTTCCACGTTCCTAGAAGTATTTCACTGATTCTTGGTCCTTTAATTACAATTCCCAAGTGTACGACTAATTACAATTTATAACTCTTCCCAAGGGTACAGGCCAGGAGACAGGTAACATACATGGCCAGTTTGGCGAAGGTGAGAGGCAGCTTTTAATATTAGCTCTCTTCTGCGAATCATCATCCAGACTTACAGCCCCTCTCCTGTATCAGGTAATAAAATAACGTCGCTTTTGGCCGTTTACCCGTACGGCCGAAAGTGGGCGTAATATAAAACTGAAAATAAATTTGGGATTTTTTTTTCAACAACAGTAAGTTAACGGTCCTCTGATAGGTTAGGTGGGCAGGAAATTCTCATAAAGTTTCAAAAACGTTATGATCAAAACCGTTAATTGAATGTTTCCTCATCTAACCTTACCGAGCAAGCCGGACGACTCAAACAGAAAACGGAACAGTACGTCACTTTTGTGAATCGATTTCATTTCAAATTACGTCCAAATTTGGCCATAGTGCGCATACGACCAAAAAGGAACGTTATTTTTAAGAGGACGGGTTGCACCATAGCTCGTGCTATTTGAAACTTTTTGTTCCAAGTAGCTGAATCTAAAACAACACCAACAACGAATCAACATCACGCTCCAGCTATTCTCTGCTGCCTCATCGACAAAGAGGTCAAAGGCAACCTGCTCTCCTGGTCCAAAAACTGTCTCACAAGCAGAGAAGCAAGAGAGAAACTTCATGGCACAGTCTTTGAATACAAAAGACATGAAATGGTACACCGCAAGGAGGCATTGTCAGCGTTCTACTCTTCAACTGTCAAATGGTAAGAATCATGAGGTTGAAACTCCCACAACACCGCAGGCTGCTAAACTACGCGGACGACTTTGTCATCATCATAAAAGGAAGGGATGCGGCGCGCCTTGCACCCAAATGCTTAGACTGCATCAGTAAAGAAGCAAAACAGATTGGTATCAAACTCAACCCCTCAAAGACAAAAGCCATGCCCATAAAAATAGCGAAGCCCAACATCCAACTCACAGTACAAGGTCAACCAATTGAATGGGTGGACACTTATCAGTATCTATCAGTATCCTGGACACACGTAAATTTTAATGCTGAGGTCACTTACTTGAGAGAGCGAACTGCGGCCGGACGGCAATCCTCAGGTCGCTAACCTCCCTCTCTGGAGAAGCCAATCTGCAAGTCCTTCGCACATACTATGTACAGGCAGTCAGGTCAGTGATCGACAAGGCAGCACCTTCACTCACAAGTTTATCACAACAACGGTAGAAAAAACTTGAAGTAGCACAAAACAGTGTTATGAGAACAAATCTACAAGGGCCGTGATGAGGGTTCTAACCTTCGTCCGAGAGAATCCGAGACGCCTTAATCATCTGTGCCACGACATGGTTCAAAGAATTGAGGCCCTTTCGTGGTACAGTTGATTAAGGCGATTAAGGGATCCTCTCAGACGTAAGTTCGAACCCTCATCACAGCCCTTGTGGATTTGTTCATATGATGCATCACGCTATTGTGATTTCTGAGTGTAGTGCAGTGCTATGAGAGCTGCCCTGGGAGCACCTATGTGGACCAGACATTTCTGAGTGTAGTGCAGTGCTATGAGAGCTGCCCTGGGAGCACCTATGTGGACCAGACATTTCTGAGTGTAGTGCAGTGCTATGAGAGCTGCCCTGGGAGCACCTATGTGGACCAGACTGGAGGCGGGTTTGCCCTCTCTTCAAGAAAGAATATCTTTAAGAACAGCTACGATTATCTGTAAGATAATTGTTTCCCCTGGTGCAGTCCCAGTACGGCAGGCCTTGGTGACTCGACTTGGCCAAAACAATGGAAACTCTTGGGCTGCCAGAGCGGGAAATGTTCTAAACAGCCTACAATTAAAAAGCATGATTCTTGATAGAGGAGGTGATCAACCACACCTAAAGTTCCCCACCGTGGGAGGAGCCAACCTTCAGAGTAGTAATAGAAAGTCATCTAATGAAAAAGGCTGCCCATGATAAAACTATCGTAAGGCAACAACAGTTGATCAGCGAAGTTGCAGAATCTGTGGTGAGAGTGACGGACACCGCCTTGACCACTATCTACGTGAATGTGAACACCTGAGAGACATTAGGAATATGTGTAGAATAATAAACCCCACATTGTTTGAGTTAGGAAAACACTATTTGTCAAATAATGATACTGTTCTTAAAAGATTTCCCCATTTTGCACACGCAAGATAGCGTAAGCTTTTAAGGGTTGATAGATGTTAATCTTCTTGTTTGTTGAGCTGTTCACTTGAGACAGTTAAGCAAGTCCCAGCTGTGTCTGGGTACAAGTGACAGGATGAACAACCCAGCGGGTTTTCTTCCTATTGGGGAGTGATGTACATGCTGCTATGGCGGTGTGTCCACTCACAAGACGAGTGGCGCTGCCCAATAAACTCGCCCCTCGGGGCAAAATTTAATTTAAAAAAATCTGGTACACTGCACAGTACTGGAGATCTGGCACACTACACAGTAGTGCACCATAAAATGTTCAGGCGCAGTGGGTGATGCTTCACTTGGTCAGTCAGGTACTGGTCTGGTCACTGTTCGGGTCGACCCAGTAAGGTACTGGTGACCACGCTGACACCCTCATAGATAGAGAGACTTCGGTAAGCTTAACAGGCTTCCTGTCCCGGTAAATTATATGAAGCGATGTACAAGTAAAAAAAAATTGCACTAGAAACAAAGGAAAATTAAAATCTCATACAATTTAACTAACAAAAGTGTAATTATAGTGTTATTTGAAAAAAAAAAATGTAATGCTGTTATTATTATTACTTAATATACATTGAAATAACTAATAGAAGTTGTTAGAATTTTAAAATTGAATACATTTTACCATAAAACTTTTAAATATTTAGATATTGCCTAATTTTCAGAGTAACATCTTTTTCCGTGGTACTTTCAATTCGTCATTGTGCAGTTAGACGCAAGAATTGATATTTTGGATGCCCTTTTGGGCACTATAAAACATTAGTTGGTAGAGATCGCCTACATAACAAAGTCTACTATATAACTGATATTGGCGCAATGCAAGGATTCCATAGAAGTCAAAGTGAAGAATATTGAAGTACTTATCCCTTACCCAGTCGCCATAACTGTTGATTGATTGATGAAGATTGAGCCACCCAAGAGGTGACACGGGCACGAGTAGCCCGGAGCTGGTAGATGTTCCGAGTGAATGTGATCATTGGGTCGTAATAGGATAGTTAAACATTGGAAGATGGTTGAGTTGATGCAAGTGTATCAGATGGTTAGTCAGTCTCAGGTCTATCCGGTTGATGGGTGTACTCACCAGTTGTGCTTCCCGGGGGGGGGGGGGCTAAACTTCGGCTTATTGGTCCTTCTAAAACAGTGCACAGTTACAAACCCATTAAGATTTCAACTTAGATTCAACAAAGCAGAAGTTGTTAAACACATGGGACAAAATCTTACTAAAGCGACCATACGAGTCATAAATACTCACACTCCGCCCAAGTAAAACAGAAACAAGCAACACTTAGTGGGCCAGCCAGAGGCTTAGGGCCCGCGCAGGCCAGAGGCTTAAGGGCCGTGCAGGCCAGAGGCTTAGGACCCGCACAGGAATTTCCATGCAAAAAAAAAAAAAGCTCTTTAGTCCCGCTTCTCAACTGTCAGTCAACTGGTGTACAGGTTGGTGAGCATATTGGACTCATCTCCAAATCTCCATTTGAAACTGTGTGTGGAGTCTGCCTCCCTCACATTACTAACTAGTTCATTCCATTTGTTAACTACTATGACGGAGAAAATTCTTTATATCTCTGTTGCCCATTTGAATACTAATTTTCTACTTGTGTCCCCTTGTGCGTGTACTACCCGTGCTAAATTGGGGGTGCTCTATATTGTGTGGTTGGTGAGCGAGCATTTGCAGTCTTTTCTATGCGGCGACCAAAACTGAACTGCATAATCTAAATGGGGCCTACCCAAAGCAAGATATTGCTGAAGAACAACATCAGGTGTCTTAAACGCTTCGATTAATACATCCCAGTGTCCTAATTTGCCTTATTACAAACATTAATGCATTGATTTTGGTTTTAAATTCTTTCTAATCATAATTTCCAGATCCCTTTTGTAATCCGACTTCACAATCTCAACACCATCTAGCTCCTATCCCTGTAACTCTATCATCATTACCTAGCCTCACAACCATACATTTATCAGCATTAAACTGTATCTGCCAAATTTTGTTCCTTTTCAAAACACTATTTAGAGCAGCTTAAAGTGATAGCGAGTCTTTTCTGTGTTTATTTCCATCCCGATTTTTGCATCATCGGCAAATTTACAAATATTGCTGCTCAAACCTGAATCTAAATCACTTATATACATTATGAATAACAGAGGTCCCAGGACAGAGCCTTGAGGCACTCCACTTACAACATTTTCCCACTCTGACGTAACTTCATTTATACTAACTCTTTGTTTCCTTTGGTATAGCCATGCCCTAATCCAACTTAATATAGCACCCTCAATGAGCCTCTATCTTTTTAATCAGTCTTTCATGTGGCACTGTATCAAAAGCTTTGCTAAAGTCAAGGTACACAACATCACAATCCTTACCACTATCAACTGCCTCAATTATGCTGGAATAAAATGATAGCAAATTTGTTAAACATGAACGGCCATTTGTAAACCAATGTTGTGAAACATTTATTATTATACGCTTTTTAAGATGAAGACAAGTGGTATTTGCAATTAACTTTCAAGTAACTTTCCCACAATAGACTTTAGGCTAATTGGCCGATAATTTGACGCAAGTGATCTATCTCCTTTCTTGAAAATTGGAACCACACTATCAACCGTCCACGACTCTAGAGCCAGGTAGAGTGCCATAAATGATTAGAGTCAGGTAGAGTGCCACTCATTTATTAAATATGGTAGACAATGGCTCGGAAAGTTGTTCTTTGCATTCCTTAAGCACCCTGGCAAACACTTCGTCGGGCCCTGGGAATTTGTTGGGATTGAGGTTCACTATTTGGTTAATAATATCATCCCTGGTAACTGCTAAACTAGTCAACCTGTCCTCTTCCCCACCCACATAGACCTGTAGTAGATACAGAGATAAAATATTTATTAAAAATACCACTCATTTCTTCCTCGTTATCCGTTATCTGACCTATATATCTCAAAAACAAAATAATTATGAAAATATTATGTTACCTTAAATTATAAATTTAAGTCGTATTAATATTTTGATCTGGTACTCTGCACAGTACAGGAGATCTGGCACTCTGCACAGTGCTGGAGATCTGGCACTCTGCACAGTGCTGGAGATCTGGCACACTGCACAGTACTGGAGATCTGGCACACTGCACAGTACAGGAGATCTGGCACTCTGCACATTTCTGGAGATCTGGTACACTGCACAGTACTGGAGATCTGACACACTGCACAGTACTGGAGATCTGGCACACTGCACAGTACTGGAGATCTGGCACACTGCACAGTACTGGAGATCTGACGCACTGCAGAGTGTTGCACCATAAAATGTTCATGCGCAGTGGGTGATGCTTCACTTGGTCAGCAACCCGTCCTCACACAAGACAGCACATATATGACTTAATGCTTAAAGTAAAATCAAAATCAAAATCAAAATGTTTATTTAGGTAAGGTACATACATAAAAGTGATTGTACAGAGTGATGGAGTTATAGATTGGGCTAGTACATACAATGCCTAAAGCCACTATTACGCAAAGCGTTTCGGGCATGAGAAACTTAAATGACTAAGGCTTAATACTAATTGAGCATAAGGAATAAAATGAGTTGAGAACAAAAAAAAACAGTTAAGAAGGGGGGAACATTGCTGAGAAAGCAGCACAAATACAATTCGGTCGACAAAACAGCGTCATTTAAACAAAAACAGACATTTGTTGACAATAGAGTGGTAAGGCAGGTTACAGGGAATTTATTAGGTATAGCTTCGTTTTTCTCTTAAACTGGCTGAGAGAGGTACAGTCTTTAACATGGTTGGGAAGGTCATTCCACATTCTGGGTCCCTTGATTTGTAAAGCACTTCTAGTTTGATTAAGTCGTACTCTAGGAATATCAAAACTGTATTTATTTCTGGTGTGGTGCTCATGGGTTCTGATACAACCTTCAATGAAGCTTTTGAGTTCAGGATTGGCATTACAGTTCAGCGTTTTATATATGTACGATACACACGAGAGAATGTGCAGTGACTTAATATCTAACATATTCAGAGATTTGAGTAGGGGTACCGAGTGATGTCTGGGGCCAGATTTGGATATTGTCCTAATAGCAGTTTTGTGTTGAGTAATTAGAGGACGTAAATGATTTTGGGTAGTAGAACCCCAAGCACAAATACCATAGTTGAGATATGGATAGATGAGGGAGTAATAGAGAGTCACCAGGGCAGGGCGGGGTACATAATATCTGATCTTAGAAAGAATGCCAACAGTTTTTGAAACTTTTTAGATATATTTAGAATGTGTCCCCGGAAATTCAGCTTGTGGTCAATGAGAATGCCAAGGAATTTGCCATCTAATTGTTACAAATTTGGGTATTGTTTATTTGAGATTTATATGATTAGAGGATTTATTGCCAAACAGAATATAAAAAGTTTTGTCAATGTTAAGGGTGAGTTTGTTGGCAGTTAGCCAAAGATGGACTTTCTCTAGCTCAGTATTCACTGTCGCATTTAGAGCAAGGGGTCAGGACTGGAGTAATGAAGGTTGTGTCGTCAGCAAATAGAATTGGTTTGAGGTGTTGGGAGGCATTAGGAAGGTCATTAATGTAGATGAGAAAGAGGAGAGGGCCAAGTATGCTGCCCTGAGGAACACCAATGTTGATGGGTAGGGTGGGAGAAATTGAATTATTCACAGAAACATACTGGAGCCTGTCAGTAAGGTAGGATTTGAGGTATTGCAGGGAGTGTCCTCTGACTCCATAATGATGTAATTTAAGAAGAAGGTTTTGGTGGTTGACAGTGTCAAAAGCCTTTCGCAGGTCCACAAATAACCCAACAGGGAACTCATTTTTATAAGAGCTGTATGAATCAAGTTAATCACACTAATAAGTGCATCATTAGTGCTTTTTTTGGGTCTGAAGCCATATTGGCAAGAGCTAAGTATATTGTGTTTGGCTAGATAAGAGTAAAGCTGCTTGTAGATTAATTTCTCAAATATTTTTGACAGGTTAGGCAGGATTGATATAGGTCTGTAGTTGTTAACATCTGTGAGATCACCACATTTGTGTACCGGGGTTACTCTCGCTTTTTTTAGAATATCTGGAAAGGTTTGGAGTTCAAGTGACTTGTTGAAGAGCAATGCAATTGCAGGGGCTAAAGTTCTGGAGGCTTTTTTGTAAATTAAAGTTGGTATTTCCTCAAGGGCACTAGACTTGGTTTTAAGGGAAAGGATTATCTCATTGACGTCAGTGGAATTAATAGGCTTTAAGTACAGAGACTGTGGATAGTTACCTGTAAGATAGTCATTAACATCAGTACTGGAAGATGGAATATCGTTCGCAAGGGATGACCCAATAGAAGAGAAGAACCTATTGAACTCAATAGCAGAATCAGAGCTGAAAGCTGACCATCGTTATTGGACAGGAGTGTTGGTTTGTTATTTAAAATCTTCTTTGATCCCAATATTTGTGAAATTGTGCTCCAAGTTTTTTAATGTTGCTCCTTATTTGGGTAAATTTATCCTCGAAGTATTTAGTTTTAGCTCGTCTAATTATCTTAGATAGCAATAACGAGTAATTCTTTGAGAATTCTTTGGAGACAATACCTAATCTATACTTCTTCTCAAGGTCATGTTTTTTATTAATGGATTTAAGTATTCCCTTTGTTAGCCAGGGGTTGTTTAGCCTTTTGGTAGTGACTTGTTTTGTAAGCATAGGACAGTGGGTGTTATAAAGGCTAAGAGTTTTTTGAAGAAAAGATTGCACTGCTAGGTTGATGTCCCCTATGTTACCTAACTCGGACTCCCAATTGACATTATCAGCAGCAGTTATAAAATTGGCTAATGCAGTTTCATTGTGCAGCCTAAAACTTAACTTCCTTGATTCTAGAGGTGGTTTGCTAATGTTAGTAAGAGAAATGTGCGGTAATGGTCTGTAGTGCTATCGGTGATTATACCTGAAGTAAGTGGAGAGGTTAAGTTTGTCCAGATGTGATCTAGAGACGTGGCAGTACTATCAGTGATTCTAGTAGGTCTAGTGATTAAGGGTATGAGGAAGAGGAATTCATACAGTTTAGGAAGCTAACAGTAGTAGGGTGTTCAGGCTCGCAGAGGTCAATATTAAAGTCCCCTGCGATAATTAGATGGTTTTGTTCAGTCTGTTATCGAGTATTATTGATTCTAAGGTTTGAGTTGAATTCGGACACATCAGTGTTAGGAATTTATATAGACTGCACCCACAGACAGGACAGACTCGGCACCCTTGACACTGAAGCTAGCGAAGATATACTCCCACAGGAGTCTCTAGTTCTAATTACTTTTAAGCATGTAAGTTCATGATGGTAGTAAGAGCAATACCACCACCTCTCTGAATTTTTTTAGTTTAGTTCATTATTATGCACCCCATACTCATCTTGTGGGCGGTAGGGAAAGGGTTACAGAGGCACATAAGGCTCAGGGACTGACCCCACAATTCATTTAGCTAAGCAAGTTACAATCTTGATGAGCTAGTTACAAAATTCAATATAAGTCGTCACATCAACAATGGGTTCGAGATCGACCTTAAGTACAGGTTCTAAATTAAGCAACTGACATGTGAAGAGCTAGTGTCAAAATTTCTATGTTTGTCTGCACACCGCCCCCCATCCAGTGGGCAGCGGTGGATAGTTACAATCACTCAGTTACTACTACAGTTAGCAACTGGGGATATTTGGCTAAAATTTTGGTAGCAGATCATTTTGATGAAATATTTACACATTGCTGGAATTTGGTCATAGAATGTCTCAATTCATTTGACGACATTGTGAATTGCCGAGTAGTTAGGCATGTTAAAGAGTTGAGTAGTGTCCTCATTTCAACCACGTTTCAGTAAGTATAATAAAAGAGAATTGTTGTCAAAAGTTTCAAAACAAGGCACTAACATCATCGAAATGTTTACCTAGGGATCTAACGTTCAGGTTGATTACAGAGATATTGTGATTATGTGTTAATACATGTAACATCTTGTGCTGCAAAATATCTGCAATTTAGATCATTAAAGTGATGATTGTCATAGATAGTGGATAAGAGAGTTTAGTTCTGGGGTCTATACTTGTCTGCATAAAGAGGCTGGTTGCAGGAAAACCAAGGCAGAAGTGACAAATACAAAGTAGAATTATGCTATAAATGGGGAAAATATATAAACAAAGACTATACGAAACAAACACAAAATGAACAACAAAGAAAAAATGGGGCAGCTTACAAGGGGCTTACAAGGGTACAATGGAGTAAGGAGTATTGTGAGGCTAGGCAATAGGTAGTAAATGAACTCAGAGA
>WNGS01004946.1:35598978-35610501 GCA_020271785.1 Procambarus virginalis
ACCCTTTGTACTTTGATTTAAATTCCACATTTACCATAAATCTTATCCCTTCTTTTCGGATAACTGAGGATCCATTTCCGGGATTTTATACCTAATTACCGGTATCCTGCTTCACCGTCACTTGGGGGAATTACTCAGTGGGTAGCATGTGATGGCGGCGTGTTCAGAGGCTTTGCAGTGTAGCATAGAAGGGTACAGTATCCTCGAACCGTGATATCTAAACGGTCGAACGTTCTTAGATCTTGAGGAGTTGAACTGAAGGTTACACAGCAGAACTCTGGTGTCTGTATATTTTACTTAATAACGACCAGCATTTAACCAGTAAGTGAGGTTAAAGGCTGCCCACGTTACATACTACTGCCCCCCTTTTCTGATAATCAGTCCTCTAACATCTTTACGTGTGATTCAATTCACACAAGCTGTACTGCTAAAGCAATCTCCATATACATGTCTCCCTCAAACACACACAATTCTCTTTGTTCTAACTCATCTTGCGCTAACCTTCTGTAATGGTTTATCACACACACACACGTCCTAAGAAGCTCCCACTTCCCCGAACGCCAAACTCCCCCTGACAAATATCAAGGGCGGAGCTTAAACTTTTACCACCCCTTCACTCAGGAGGAGGGACCACTACATACATTCCTTACCTATTATGCTCCTCCCACAAAACCCTCTACCAATTACAGACTCTCTCTCTCAGGAGGATGACTTTAAAATGAAAATTCCTCTTACACACGGTCACGTCCGAAAAATCCTCCTTACAACATTCGCCTGTACCCCTACCCCCCTCCACCCGAGCGTCCGGTACAGACGGTGTACCGGGGCTCAGATGGAGGGGACAGGTTCCGGTGTAAACCTCCCTACTCATACCTGCCTCTATACCTGCTTCCTATACCTGCATCCTATACCTGCCTCTATACCTGCCTCTATACCTGCCTCTATGTTGATACTGATGTATTCTTCCTGCTTGGTCAGACGGGTCGGTGGACACAGAATATGAGAGTGCTGGTGCTGCTCTTTGTACAGAGAGCGAACAGGCATACTGGAGACTGACGGGACCAATATCATCAACCTAAACTCAGCTGTTTGCCATACAAGAGGCTTTCTCACATGTGATGGCACAAAACACTCAGAATACAATCATACACACAGACTCATAAGCTGTACTTCAAATATTATTAAGAAGCAATGGAAAGATAACGTGGAAATAATTACCACCATTTTGTATCTAGGAGCTTTAACTAAAGGCAAAGGACTCAACATAACCCTAAACTGGATCCCATCCAATTTTGGAATCCAATTAAATGAGAATGCCGATGAACCACTAAATTAGCAACTCGTCATCCAGTGATCCACAAAACAATCCAACCCAGCCTAGAGTACATAGAAACGCCATCACAAACTCTCACACCTCAACAAAGCCCATCTACAACAGAGGGGAGCAGAAGATTAGTGACGTGCAGATATTCACAGTGAGAGGATGTGTTACCTGGAGCTCCGATTGTGCTATCATAGTAATAATGAAAGACGTAGTGAAGGAACTGATGAATCTTTGTGGAGCTCTGAGGACAGAGTTGAATGCCCTACGGGAGGACCTACGACATCTGAAACAACGTCTATAAAAGCAAAGGAGACCAGCATTAAAAAGACCTCGTCTAGGAATGTCGACAGGGGGGGGGGGGTTCTAAAGAAGACTTTGGCAAAGCCTCTTACAGATATCCTAAGGACTTCTAATTCATTCGCCATATTGGAGGACGAGTGCTGTACTCACCTAGTTGTACTCACCTAGTTGTGCTTGCGGGGGTTGAGCTCTGGCTCTTTGGTCCCGCCTCTCAACCGTCAATCAACAGGTGTACAGTTTCCTGAGCCTAATGGGCTCTATCATATCTACACTTGAAACTGTGTATGGAGTCAGCCTCCACCACATCGCTTCCTAATGCATTCCATTTGTCAACCACTCTGACACTAAAAAAGTTCTTTCTAATATCTCTGTGGCTCATTTGGGCACTCAGCTTCCACCTGTGTCCCCTAGTGCGTGTGCCCCTTGTGTTAAACAGCCTGTCTTTATCAACCCTGTCGATTCCCCTGAGAATCTTGAATGTGGTGATCATGTCCCCCCTAACTCTTCTGTCTTCCAACGAAGTGAGGTTTAATTCCTGCAGTCTCTCCTCGTAGCTCATACCTCTCAGCTCGGGTACTAGTCTGGTGGCAAACCTTTGAACCTTTTCCAGTTTAGTCTTATGCTTGACTAGATAGGGACTCCATGCTGGAGCCGCATACTCCAGGATTGGTCTGACATATGTGGTATATAATGTTCTGAAAGATTCCTTACACAAGTTTCTAAAGGCCGTTCTTATGTTAGCCAACCTGGCATATGCTGCTGATGTTATCCTCTTGATATGAGCTTCAGGGGACAGGTCTGGCGTGATATCAACCCCCAGGTCTTTCTCTCTCTCTGACTCTTGAAGTATTTCATCTCCCAAATGATACCTTGTATCTGGTCTCCTGCTTCCTACCCCTATCTTCATTACATTACATTTGCTTGGGTTAAACTCTAACAGCCATTTGTTCGACCATTCCTGCAGCTTGTCCAGGTCTTCTTGAAGTCTCAAGCTGTCCTCCTCTGTCTTAATCCTTCTCATAATTTTGGCGTCGTCAGCAAACATTGAGAGGAATGAGTCTATACCCTCTGGGAGATCATTTACGTATATCAGAAACAGGATAGGTCCAAGTACAGAGCCCTGTGGGACTCCACTGGTGACTTCACGCCAGTCTGAGGTCTCACCCCTCACTGTAACTCTCTGCTTCCTATTGCTTAGGTACTCCCTTATCCACTGGAGCGCCCTACCTGTTACTCCTGCCTGTTTCTCCAGCTTATGTATCAACCTTTTATGGGGTACTGTGTCAAAGTCTTTCCGACAGTCCAAAAAAATGCAGTCCGCTGTTCTGTGGGGAGCCATGCTGTTCACTCGAAAGGGAAGACGCGAAGGGAGCGTAGGTGCCTCAAGGTGCTCAGAAAGTAAAGGATTTGCATTCTTATTTAAAGTAAAGAATTTTAAAGTAAAGGATTTACTTTACCTAAGCGATTTTGGTTGGGGGAAATTCCCAGGTGAGGTATTTAGATAGAACTTTTTGTGAGAGAGATAGGGGGGGGGGAAGGTTAAGGGTTTACTATCCGGAAGCAGGGATTAGTGACATTGTTAACAATATGAATGATATTATTGCTGGAAATGGGAACAAACTCATTATTTGTATCAGTGCCGGTGGAAATGATGTTGGATGAGTTAGGAGTGAGGCACTGATACAGAGGTTGATGACAGCCATAGAATTAGTTAGGAGTAAGGAGGAATCCCAATCATATGTGGCAATCTTCCAAGAAAGGGAGTTGGAGATGAATGGTTGTCGAGGGCACTTGGTGTCAACTGCCGACCGGACAAATATTGCAAATCAAATGTAATGTCCTTTATTGATAGCTGGGAACACTTCTACGGAAGGAATGACATGTATGGTCGAGATGGGGTGCATTTATCCAGGGCTGGAGTTGTTGCTGTTGCCAGCTCGTTGGAACCTGTGGTTAGAGGAATTTCTTTGGGTTTAAACTGTTAGTAGATAGTGGTATGGGAATTGATAGGCGAGAAAGGAGGTAATAAAAGTATGTGTTTGTGGGAAAACAAATTGGCAAAATAAACAACAAAACAGAAGAGCCTTAATATAACAATACACTTAGGGTATATTACACGAACAGTAGAAGTCTAGGAAACAAAATGTACTATTTAAATGCACAGAATGTATATTGAATGCATATGAATGCACATGAGTGCATAGAATGCATATTTTGTCTGCAAAAAAAATGAAATTATTGCACTTACCGAAACGTGGATGAATGTAGAAAATAGAGAACTATTAGCCGAATATCAAATAAATGGATTTAAACTGTTTCACACGGATAGATATATCAGACGAGGAGGTGGAGTAGCCATATATGTTTGGGAAAATTTGAAATGTAGTCTCAAAGAGGGAATCAAAACTGAGCCACACACAGAAACTATTTGGCTAGAATTAAACGAAAAAGCAAATAATCATATAATAGGAGTCATCTATAGGCCACCAAACTTAGACAGAATGGAAGCAAAACATCTTTGTGATGAAATATCTAGTGCATTTAGGTCTAACAGAATTTGTGTCATGGGTGATTTTAATTTTACTGGAATAAACTGGTTTAACAGAACAGGGAATAATGAAGTAGAAGATTATCTAGAATTAATTGACTATTGCCTTCTTACTCAACACATTAAGGAACCAACATGGGAAAATAATATTTTAGACTTAGTGTTAATAAACATGGAAACGCAAATTAATGACATCAAAATAGGGAAAGAGCTAGGGAACAGTGATCACAAAGAAATCAGATTTAGTATAGAATGGAATAGAAGAAGAAAAGAAAAAGAAAAACGTTAAAGAAAATTCAGATAAAGTGCCAGATTTTCGAAAAGTTGATTTTAATAGCTTGCGAATTTTTTTGGGTGATATAGATTGAAAAGTCTTGGGCATGGGGGTGGCCGATCTTGGGGCGAGACTTGATCCCGGCGATGGGTGATGTAAAAAGGGATTTCGATGTGGATTCAAAATATGACTTATTTAAAAATATTATAGGCAAAGCACAGGAACATAGTATACCATACAAATTGAATAAATCGAATACTAATGACCCGAAATGGATAACAAAGGATCTGAAGAACCTTATAGGTAGAAAGAGAGCTTGGTACTAAAGGATAAAGAATGGGGAAGTCAGTTTAGAACAAGAATGCATCAAACTGATTAGAAATGTTAAAAAAGAGATAAGGAGGGCAAAAAGAAACTATGAAGCTTGCATAGCAGGCCAAGCAAAGACAAATCCTAAAGTTTTTTTTTTTCAATTATATCAAACAAAGATTAGGGAAAGGATAGGTCCATTAAAAACTGGGACAGGTCAGATAACTGACAACGAGCAAGAAATGAGTGGTATTTTTAATAAATATTTTATCTCTGTATCTACTAAAGAGGAACTTAACATTATGCCTTCAGCCGAACAGGTCTATGTGGGTGGGGAAGAGGACAGGTTGACTAGTTTAGCAGTTACCAGGAATGATGTTATTAACCAAATAGTGAACCTCAATCCAAACAAATTCCCAGGGCCCGACGAAGTGTTTGCCAGGGTGCTTAAGGAATGCAAAGAACAACTTTCCGAGCCATTGTCTACCATATTTAATAAATGATTGGCACTCTACCTGACTCTAATCATTTATGGCTCTCTACCTGGCTCTAGAGTCGTGGACGGTTGATAATGTGGTTCCAATTTTCAAGAAAGGAGATAGATCACTTGCGTCAAACTATCGGCCAATTAGGCTAAAGTCTATTGTGGGAAAGTTACTTGAAAGTTAATTGGAAATACCACTTGTCTTCATCTCAAAAAGCATATAATAATAAATGATTCACAACATTGGTTTACAAATGGCCGTTCATGTTTAACAAATTTGCTATCATTTTATTCCAGCATAATTCCGTGGTGTAGTGTCAGTCTCCGTGGTGTAGTGGTAAGACACTCGCCTGGCGTTCCGCGAGCGCTATGTCATGGGTTCGTATCCTGGCCGGGGAGGATTTACTGGGCGCAATTCCTTAACTGTAGCCTCTGTTTAACGCAACAGTAAAATGTGTACTTGTTCGAAAAAACGATTCTTCGCGGCTGGGGATCGTATTCCAGGGACCTGCCCGAAACGCTACGCGTACTAGTGGCTGTACAAGAATGTTACAACTCTTGTATATATCTCAAAAAAAAAAAAAAAAATTGCTATCATTTTATTCCAGCATAATTGAGGCAGTTGATAGTGGTGAGGATTGTGATGTTGTGTACCTTAACTTTAGCATTTGATACAGAGCCACATGAAAGACTGATTAAAAAGATAGAGGCTCATGGTATTGAGGGTGCTATATTAAGTTTGATTAGGGCATGGCTATACCAAAGGAAACAAAGAGTTAGTATAAATGAAGTTACGTCAGAGTGGGAAAATGTTGTAAGTGGAGTGCCTCAAGGCTCTGTCCTGGGACCTATGTTATTCATAATGTATATAAATGATTTAGATTCAGGTTTGAGCAGCAATATTTGCAAATTTGCCAATGATTAAAAATTCGGAATGGAAATAAACACAGAAAAGACTCGCTATCACTTTAAGATGCTCTAAATAGCGTTTTGAAAAGGAACAAAATTTAGCAGATAGTTTAATGCTGACAAATGTATTGTTGTGAGGCTAGGTAATAATGATAGATTTACAGGGATAGGAGCTAGATGGTGTTGAGATTGTGAAGTCGGATTAGAAAAGGGATCTGGGAATTATGATTAGAATGAATTTAAAACCAAAAATCTATGCATTAATGTTTGTAATAAGGCAAATAGGACACAGGGATGTATTAATCGAAGCGTTTAAGACACCTGATGTTGTTCTTCAGCTATATCTTGCTTTGGTTAGGCCCCATTTAGATTATGCAGTTCAGTTTTGGTCGCCGCATAGAAAAAACTGCAAATGCTCGCTCACCACACAATATAGAGCACCCCCAATTTAGCACGGGTAGTAGACGCACAAGGGGACACAAGTAGAAAATTAGTTTTCAAATGGGCAACAGAGATATAAAGAATTTTTCCGTCATAGTAGTTAACAAATGGAATGAACTAGTTAGTAATGTGAGGGAGGTAGACTCCACACACAGTTTCAAATAGAGATTTGGAGATGAGTCTAATATGCTCACCAACCTGTACACCAGTTGACTGACAGTTAAGAAGAGGGACTAAAGAGCCTTTATTTTTTTTGCACGGAAATTCCTGTGCGGGTCCAAAGCCTCTGGGCTGGGCGGGCCCTAAGCCTCTGGCCTGTGCGGGCCCTAAGCCTCTGGCCTGTGCGGGCCCTAAGCCTCTGGCCTGTGTGGGCCCTAAGCCTCTGGCCTGTGCGGGCCCCTAAGCTTCTGGCCTGTGCGGGCCCTAAGCCTCTGGCTTGTGCGGGCCCTAAGCCTCTGGCCTGCGCGGGCCCTGAGCCTCTAGCCTGTGCGGGTCCTAAGCCTCTGGCCTGCGTGGGTCCTAAGCCTCTGACTGGCTCACTAAGTGTTGCTTGTTTCTATTTTACTTGGGCGGAGTGTGAGTATTTACGACTCGTATGGTCGCTTTAGTCAGATTTTGTCCCATGTGTTTAACAACTTCTTCTGCTCTGTTGAATCTAAGTTGAAATCTTATTGGGTTTGTAACTGTGCACTGTTTTAGAAGGACCAATGAGCCGAAGTTCAACCCTTTCCCCCCCGGCAAGCACAACTGGTGAGTACACCCATCAACCGGATAGACCTGAGACTGACTAACCATCTGATACACTTGCATCAACTCAACCATCTGGTACACTTGCATCAACTCAACCATCTTCCAATGTGTAACTATCCTATTACGACCCAAAGATCACATTCACTCGGAACATCGACCAGCTCCGGGCAACTCGTGCCCGTGTCACCTCTTGGGCGGCTTATCTTCATCAATCAATCAACAGTTATGGCGACTGGGTAATGGATAAGTACTTCAATATTCTTCGCTTTGACTTCTATGGATTCCTTGCATTGCGCCAATATCAGTTATATAGTAGGAGCCTTGCATTGCGCCAATATCAGTTATATAGTAGGAGTTCTCCCGTAGCCTCGGGACTGGCCGGTCAGGATGTGCCCCTCGTCCGGTTCAACACAGGCCTAGTCCTAACATTTAGCCTTTAGCGTGCCTAATAGGTCAGCTGCAGCAGTACTAAGTGTGCGACACCCTGACTACGAACTGTTGTAGGTTGTGGATAGCTGGATTGTATAGAAATTCATGCAGACTTTATTTGTGTGGCGGCATTTGGAGTCTACCAAGAGGTACAGTGGGACAGCACTGGGCCGCCTTGTGGTGTACCTGGCCCCACGCTCCCCTCGTGTGTAAAATAGTCCTTGGGCCCTCCTTCCCAGGGTCGTGGTTGTGTGCGCGACTGGTGGTGTGTTTACATGAGGTGGGTACCAGTGTCCTAGCCTAGGCGAGTGGTGGAGCCCCGGACAGCTACCCTGTGCTGCGTGCCTCCTGGCCTGTTGTCATGGCAACCGGGCTCAGTACCAACCTATCTTCTGCTGTGCTTGTTAATCCAAGTGATCTCCAAGCAATGGATCCTGAGCCCATCGCCGAGGAATATGTTGATGCTCGAAGTGGGTTGCAGTCACCCGATGACATGGACTCGATGCTAATTTGGAAAACGTAAATGATTGACAGGTGCAACATTCACGGAATGCGAGAAGAAATTCTAAGTGTGCAGACTCTGCTGATGGCGAGATCATTGACAATGACGACAGGAGCACCGGAACCCGTGTGAAGAAAGTGGAGGTGGGCGGTGGTGGGCCCACACAGCGAGGGGCACGCCAACCCAAGCCTCCTATTGCTTCCCGCGCTGACTATGTGCGCCTGGCATTCCCAGTTGGAACATCCACCAACGATAAATTGAAATGGTTCAAACAACTTTCTAATAGGTTCTCCAAAACATTCCTCGATATAGTCCGACCTAGACCATCATCCCCTTACATCTTTGTGTCACGTAAGCAAGAAGCTATCATCACTCAACTGGTTAAAGGTGAGATTGGTAATATTGTTTCACCAGAGAAGACGTCAATCAACCCAAAAAAATTAAGGAATATCTGTTACCAGTTTCCCAAAGAGTATCCTCTTGAGAGAGCTTATAACCTTGAAGAAGTCTACAAGGCAAGACGGATACATAAGGATGGTCAACCTCTCAACAGGATCATCATTGTTTGGAATGGCAGTGACCCTCCCCCTTAACATTACACCTTCTTTGGACGTTTCATCCCCTCAAGTCCTATAAAACCTTGGGCCCCCCCCCCCTGTTGTTTGTTATAAGTGCCACAGCACTCATCATATCTCTACGTACTGTCGACGTGACCCCGTGTGTGGGCTCTGTGCTGAACAGCACGATACAAGGCAGTGTCCTCACAGGACCCCCCCTACCCTTGAGGACGGGAGGAGGCCTTATCTCCTCCGGTCCGGAAGTGTCCCAGGTGTTTGTGTCAGGGTAAATGTTTGGCATCGTGTGTGGGAAAAGCCTCTGGGATTGATAAGAGGAGACTACCAGGGACTGTACTGCACTAAAATTAAAATTTACTGTATGCAAATTAATTCAAATAAAATCTCTAGCTAGGGTTGTAAATCCTAGCTCCTCTTTTCCTAATGACAGATTATGGGCTGTACGGGGCAGGTGGGGTGAGTGAATTAGTTGATAGGTTGATTGTAATCCACATCCACCTGCCAACAGGTATCTCACATCAGCTTGTAGTTATACAAGGATAAGATTTAATAAATTCAGTTATTTGACTGAACACTGGCTCTGTTTAATCAGAGATTAAACATACACAGTCTGGCCTAGCACCTTAGCAATTAACAGCCAATACACTTATACTTTAAACAATACAACAATGTAAATTGTAAAAGTATGATAAATGACCTAAATATGGTCTGAGTACTGTTACTGAGTACTAAAATTATATTCAATTAAATGAACTTTATGATACTTAAAAAATAACTAAGCAAGCAATTGTTAGCTTAATTTTATATATTCAAGTATATGCAATGTATATATTCAATGTATATGATTAAATACAGTCAGCTTGATTGAATCTCTTCCAACACTCTGGACACTCATGAGTATTTGTTTATTTATTGCAACTGAATCTTTTCCTGACACAAATGAACACTCATGAAGTCTAGAGCTTGGATAAGACTCTGCTGTACCACAATATTAATAAACTTACAGAAATATGAGGCTTTGCCTCGCTTATAACCGACACTCAGACTTATAGAATATTAATGTTATACTAGCATACAATTGGCCAACTAATACGCTACTGTAATAACATTCAATAAACTTAGCTGAAGCCGGGTGCCTGTCTGACAAAGTGTGCCAGACTGAAGAACTCTCTTGTCGAGTTTAGGCACGATATTTTATATTACAGCGTTGCTGTATGATCTAGTAGCGTTGCTACGTGATTTGGACTGCATTGCAGAAGAATGATAGTTGATGGTGAAGGTAGAGCCAAGTCACTGTGTGCTCTACTCTACACTTATAGATATAAATGTTCTAGGGATATTCCTTTGTAGATATATTGTCCAGGTACTCCCCCAGTTCTAGAGAGTGTTCACTGGTGATAATTCAGTCTCCGTGGTGTAGTGGTAAGACACTCGCCTGGCGTTCCGCGAGCGCTATGTCATGGGTTCGTATCCTGGCCGGGGAGGATTTACTGGGCGCAATTCCTTAACTGTAGCCTCTGTTTAACGCAACAGTAAAATGTGTACTTGGATGAAAAAACGATTCTTCGCGGTGGGGATCGTATTCAAGGGACCTGCCCGAAACGCTTCGCGTACTAGTGGCTGTACAAGAATGTAACAACTCTTGTATATATCTCAAAAAAAAAAAAATGATATTAGATAAGGTGTCCTTGAGCTGAATAATGATCGCTAAGGGACCGTCACCCTGTTCACAGTTGTGTAAACAAAAACGTTCTGCCGCGGGCTGTGGTGGGCGCTTCTCTCCCGAGATGCCCCCCCCCATCTCCCTTGAGAGGGGTAACTTACAATGAATATTGATTGATTATTTTTACAGTCTAGACTTATGATTGAGATAAGATGTGATTATTATAAAATTAGATATAGGATTTAAAGATTATAAGTAGTACTTGATAATACCACCGACTCTTTTTAAGGATTCAATTTTATCTCTACCGGATATTGCGTCAGTGTTCCAGTAAATTATTAATTAACAAATCCTTCTAGAAGCTTCTGGATCCTTGAGAGATCATGCACAAAGTCACATAGGCATCTATAGGGCCCTATGGCGTACGTGATCATAGTGGCATCATCTAGGATCAAGCTATATATAATGAATCTATTGTGATTCTGATATGATTTTGATTTGATATAGATATGATATAGATATGATATAGATATGATTTGATATGATATTGATATGATATAGAATTAATACATTTCTTAGATGATTATTAGATATGGTGGGTAAAATTCCCACATCTTCCAGAGGGAGAGAACTGGCACAGAGTCCTATACTAAGGACAGTAGTAACCATATGTATTTATTTACTCTCCATCGGATTGATAATACAAGTGCAAATTTGCTTGCACTTTTGTGCGGCTGTCCGTTGTGGACGATTGTGCCTGTTAGGAGTCTGTGGGTCATGTGTAGTTAGAAGGTTTTGAGGTCTCTCAGGATCTAACTGTTGCTGGCTCACTGATTCAATGTGGATGAGTTTGTCTAATGTCTTCAGGGAAGTTGTTCCTTTAGACAGGATCTTGACTATTCTCAAAATCCCCTGGCTATCTGGATGGACTGAGACAACTTTACCTAATGGCCAGTCAGCCCTAGGGCCATCACTGTCTACCACAGACAATATCGCCAGGTTGGAGATTAGAATA
>WNGS01004946.1:35611501-35622530 GCA_020271785.1 Procambarus virginalis
AAAAACGATTCTTCGCGGCTGGGGATCGTATTCCAGGGACCTGCCCGAAATGCTACGCGTACTAGTGGCTGTACGAATGTACAACTCTTGTAAATATCTCAAAAAAAAAAAAAAAAAAAAAAATGTAAAAAATCTGAAAATCAGTTGATTAGAGATAATTCTAGATAATACACTTAAATATGTATTTTACCACAAGTGAGGTAGATAATAGTATATATGATTAAATGCAGTGTTCTTTTGACACTGATAGATTAAGTACTGTGGTTTCTTAACACAGAACAGTATTAATATATGAATGCTTACTAGTTTAATGGATATGGTGGCTTAAGCCACTGCAAACAATTTGTTTACTTAGATATATAGCTATGATAAATATTGGCTGATAGCTAGGTTAGGTTGAATATGTAAAAATTATTCCAATGCAAAATCAAGAAGTTTCTTATGTATTTGCTGGAATAATATAGTCTAGTTTATAGACTATCTAGGTTCAAAGGACCAATAATTATCTAGTTTCTAGACTATCTAGGTTCGAAGGACCATAATGTGGGAAAGCCTGCTGGGATTGATATAAGAGGAGACTACCAGGGACTTGTACTGCACTAAATTAAAAATTTACTGTATGCAAATTAATTCAAATAAAATCTCTAGCTAGGGTTGTAAATCCTAGCTCCTCTTTTCCTAATGACAGATTATGGGCTGTAAGGGGCAGGTGGGGTGAGTGAATTAGTTGATAGGTTGATTGTAGATCCACATCAACCTGTCAACAGGTATCTCACATCAGCTTGTATTTTATACAAGGATAAGATTTAATAAATTCAGTTATTTGACTGAACACTGGCTCTGTTTAAATCAGAGATTTAAACATACACAGTCTAGCCTAGCACCTTAGCAATTAACAGCCAATACACTTATACTTTAAACAATACAACAATGTAAATTGTAAAAGTATGATAAATTATAAATGACCTAAATATGGTCTGAGTACTAAAATTATATTCAATTAAATGAACTTTATGATTACTTAAAAAATAACTAAGCAAGCAATTGTTAACTTAATTTATATATATTCAAGTATATGCAATGTATTTATATTCAATGTATATGATTAAATACAGTCAGCTTGATTGAATCTCTTCCAACACTCTGGACACTCATGAGTATTTGTTTATTTATTGCGACTGAATCTTTTCCTGACACAAATGAACACTCATGAAGTCTAGAGCTTGGATAAGACTCTGTTGTACCACAATATTAATAAACTTACAGAAATATGAGGCTTTGCCTTGCTTATAACCGACACTCAGACTTATAGAATATTAATGTTATACTAGCATACAATTGGCCAACTAATACGCTACTGTAATAACATTCAATAAACTTAGCTGAAGCCGGGTGCCTGTCTGACAAAGTGTGCCAGACTGAAGAACTCTCTTGTCGAGTTTAGGCACGATATTTTATATTACAGCGTTGCTGTATGATCTAGTAGCGTTGCTACGTGATTTGGACTGCGTTGCAGAAGAATGATAGTTGATGGTGAAGGTAGAGCCAAGTCACTGTGTGCTCTACTCTACACTTATAGATATAAATGTTCTAGGGATATTCCTTTGTAGATATATTGTCCAGGTACTCCCCCAGTTCTAGAGAGTGTTCACTGGTGATAATGATATTAGATAAGGTGTCCTTGAGCTGAATAATGTTCGCTAAGTGACCGTCACCCTGTTCACAGTTGTGTAAACAAAAACGTTCTGCTGCGGGCTGTGGTGGGCGCTTCTCTCCCAAGATGCCCCCCCCCCCATCTCCCTTGAGAGGGGTAACTTATAATGAATATTGATTGATTAATTTTACAGTCTAGACTTATGATTGAGATAAGATGTGATTATTATAAAATTAGATATAGGATTTAAAGATTATAAGTAGTACTTGATAATACCACCGACTCTTTCTAAGGATTCGATTTTATCTCTACCGGATATTGCGTCAGTGTTCCAATAAAATATTAATTAACAAATCCTTCTAGAAGCTTCTGGATCCTTGAGAGATCATGCACAAAGTCACGTAGGCATCTATAGGGCCCTATGGCGTACGTGATCATAGTGGCATCATCTAGGATCAAGCTATATATAATGAATCCATTGTGATTCTGATATGGTTTTGATTTGATATAGATATGATATAGATATGATTTGATATGATATTGATATGATATAGAAATAATACATTTCTTAGATGATTATTAGATATGGTGGGTAAAATTTCCCACATCGTGGCTGCCCTCGACGCCCCGCCCTCTCTAACGCGAGCAGGAAGCCAGTGGCGTCTGGTCCAACTGCAGGAGGCACCCAGCAGGAAGCTCTTGATGTCACCTCTAGTGAGCAGTTCCAACCATCGACGGACTAAAGCAAACAAGCAAAGATACAGAAGAAATTGACTGGTTAAAAAAGAAAATTACTGAATTGGAAACTAAAATACAAACATTAGAGACGAATCTGCCTGGTGATAGTGGTGTAGTGAATCATGCTAGCGATAGTGATCAAGTAAATTCTCGCAGCACCAGTTGTGATGTGAGTGGTAATGTTGCAGCTGCTGAGGCTACTTCACCTATCTCTCCGGAACGTGAGTGTTAAATCCCCATGGGGAATGGTGTTAGAGTAGTCATTGATCCCTCACTGGCATCCCCACTAGATCATATTGAAACCCTTCAGTTGGTTACAGGTAAAGAGTTTAAGAAAACACCAACTCCTACTCAGGTTAAACGCATCCTAGGCAAAAGTAATATTACTCAGGACACACGGAACAAAGTTGTTTATGTTGTCCAAGTGTTTCAATTTCTTTCTTTATTATGCACCCCATACCCATCCCGTGGGCGGTGGTGTAAAGGATACAGAGGCACATAATCGGTTCAGGAACTGAACCCTCTAGTTCGTTTAGCTAAGCAAATAACAATGTTTGACGCTAGTTACAAAATTATCAATGTTGTATACACATGTACACACCCTCATACATACATGTACATATATATATACGTATACACATATACATACACATACATATCTAATCACCCACACAAATACACACATCAAGAATCTTTGTGTCACAAGTGACACAAAGAGGTGTCACAAGTGACACTACAAGAGGCTCACAACAGTCACTATACAAGGCACTTTACATCTATAGTGAGTCACACAGTTACTAGTCTTGCTGCACACCCACCCAACTGGGCGGCAGCTTTACAGTCATGTGCATGCATTACCAACAGTAAGCAAATTTTGGATACTTCGCTAAAATTTCGGGCAGCACATCATTGTGAATGAAGTACTTACACATTTCTTGGACACTATTGATGGTGTTATCTCTAAATTCCGCAATTTTTTCACATTCCATTATATAATGACGCAAAGTATGCGAATAGTTCTGCTGACAGAGTTTACATTTAGTCAAATCTACATCAGCAGATGTTACAAACTCCCAGAGGTACTTGTAGCCGAGCCTAAGCCTAGCAGTGGTAACATCTAGAAGTCTGCTAACATTATTGGATGCCCCATAGACGTGCGGTTCTTCATGCATAATAGAATGATGATAGATGGAGTAACTGGTGTGAATTTCACTTTGCCTCAAGCCTCCGAAATTTAGTTGATGTTCCTGGGATATTACTGCCCTCAGGCTGCTGAAAGGCAGTCCAAGTTGGTAATCAATTCCCTCTTTACGAGCAAAAGTCTTGGCTAGCTCATCAGTTCTATCATGCATTCGGAGACCAATATGGGAAGGAATCCACAGGAGACAAACTCTGACTCCATCATTGATTATTTCACTATATCTGTGTCTAGCTTCAGAGATAAGCACGTCACAGTTATGCCTTGGGGAGCTGAGGGCAGTCAAGGATGACAAGGAGTCACTTACAATTAGCGTGTCAACTTTGGATTCATATACGCGCTCTAGTGCAAGGATTATGGCAACCAATTCTGTTTGTAGAGTGGAGGCCCAGTTACTTAGTCTCGCTCCACACTCATGGGAGATGGAACCATCTCTCCCAGTCACAACAACTGCACTTCCAGCTGCACCATAGGACTGATGCAAGGATCCATCAGTGTAAATAATCTTTATATAATAAATAATAATTTACAGTCTCCGTGGTGTAGTGGTAAGACACTCGCCTGGCGTTCCGCGAGCGCTATGTCATGGGTTCGTATCCTGGCCGGGGAGGATTTACTGGGCGCAATTCCTTAACTGTAGCCTCTGTTTAACGCAACAGTAAAATGTGTACTTGGATGAAAAAACGATTCTTCGCGGCGGGGATCGTATTCCAGGGACCTGCCCGAAACGCTACGCGTACTAGTGGCTGTACAAGAATGTAACAACTCTTGTATATATCTCAAAAAAAAAAAAAAAAATCTGGGAAAGGGAGCGCTCTCTGACTAAAGCATCAATTTGGCTTAAGGCATTGTACTTTGCTTCTTGTCGAAGCAAGGCCTGTTCTTTAATCAGCTTCTTGGGTGGGAAAGGGGGAACAGTAATTTGGAAAGGAGTGATCTCCCATGGGGCAGGAAAGTGTTGTTGTTGTCGCTCTTGGTGGGGGTGATGAAAGTTATACATTCTGAGCACATTGGCAGTTACAGTAATCCATTTGGAGGGATGCTGACCTTCAAGGAAGAAGGCTTGGAGGGCTTCAGTGCAGGGGTTAGGGTGGGTTAGCCTAAGCATCTTGATACCAATTAAAGCATTAATTTCAGTGATACGATCACTTACACATGAAATATTCAGTTCCTTCCTCATGTTTAGTAATTTAGTTGTACGGGGGCATCCGAGGATAATCCTCATGGCTTCGTTTTGCATCTTTTCCAGCCCTCCAAGCATTCTCTCAGGCACTAGAGCAAGCATGGGTGCAGCATAATCAATCAGAGACCTAATATATGAGAGATACATCATTTTGACAATTCTCACATTTGCACCATAGCTTGGATGGTAGCCTGCCACAGCCTTGAGAGCACGGAGCCTCTCTCTACATTGGCGACCCAGTCTGGCTACAACATTGCGGTACAGTGGAACTTCAAGACCAAGGTATTTGTATCTGGTTACATAGTCGAGCAGAGAGCCATCATGCAACTGCATTTTGCGAACGGCCCCACCCCGCCTGGGTGGGCGTCGGTTCAGGATCTTTGTTTTCTCTACTGAGATGACCAAGCCTAGTTCCTGACATGTGTGCAATACAGAGTTCAGAACATTTTGGGTGTTGGTATACCCATTGGTGTGGATCAGTATATCATCCGCATAGCTAATGATGTGTTCGCTTGGGCTCCTAGTTACTGAGTTTAGAAGTGCATTGATTAACACATTGAACAGAGTAGGACTGAGGACACCTCCCTGTGGAGTGCCAAGTTCTGTTTAACGAGCTTAAATGTTACCTTACTTCCCTTGACGCTTAACCATGGCTCATCAAACAAAAACAATTAAGTTTCTTTCTTGGAATATTCGAAGTGTTTATCTTTGGATAAATGACGTAATCTTGTATGCTAAAATGAGAGACGTGGATGTGATCTGTTTACAGGAACCATATACGTCCACAACTATCAAGAAGGTCCCACCCAGGATACCTGGGTATATAGCATACAACAACGATATTGGAACTGGTTTACTCACGTATATTAAGAGTGGATTAATCTGTAAACTAATTAAAAATCATAGGAGTGATAGTATACATTATAAAAAATTCCAATTAAAAACTGCAAATAGCCATTTCCTACTGTATAACATATATGGACGATGTAGTGTACTTAATGCAGACCTGCTACCGAAACCTGCAGGTAACACATCTATGTTATGTATGGGTGACTTTAATGCTCGTCACACTGCTCTTGGTGATGTTCAGTGTAATAATAATGGAAGGGGTCTTCTTGAAATACCTTAATGATCATAATATTACTGTGTATGATACTGATAAACAGACCCATTTATTGGGAGGTAGGCTGGATTATGTGATTGGGTACAGCCTAGTAGATAGCAACGTCAACGTTAAGCTCATCCCAGAACTAGTAAGTGATCATTTTGCAATATATTGTGAATACAATGTGGCGGATATTAGGTCCAATCCTCATCCTAGAGTTAAAATTAACATTCCAGACAATCTTAAACAGCACTTTAAGGCTTATGTACATAAGTGGTACACTGAGTATATATCAGTGGACCACTTTTACAATGATCTTGTCAGTATCATTACCAGTTATTATGACACCTGGGTTAAATCAAGGAAAAAAAAAGAACACTCGTTCTTCCTCATGGACAGAGGATCTGGATTATTATTGCAGAGCGAGCTAAAGTGCTTCAGCTTGCTGACTCTTATAAACGAGACAAAACAGCTGACAATTTACTTGCATTCCTTAATGCCAACAGAGATTTTCGCGAGCTTAAGGGTCAAGTTAAGGACACATATTGGGAACAATTCCTACGAGGTATCAATAGAACTACAACATTATCAGAAATGTGGAACAAAATTAAAAACATTACCAAACCTTCAGCCCCAGTTCAGCTTCATCATACTCCTGCAGAATATGCTGACATGCTCCTAGCTCAATGGTCTAGTGTCTCACAAATTTCTTCCTTACCCCCAGATATACAGCAGCATTTAAGACATACCAACATTAACAGAAACTTTAATATTGAAATAGCACGCTCCTCACTAGATTTAACAGATCAGTTTGCTATAACCCCCTTTGAATTAACATCAGCATTAGGAAAACCTAAACAAACTGCCCCTGCATGGTGAGGATGACTTATAACATCCTGAGCTTACTGAATGATGTTCCTTGCCACCCTCTGCTTGACCTCTATCAAATGAGTCTCTCACAAGGTATCTTGCCAAAGAAATGGACACAAAGTCTCATAATACAAATTCCTAAACCTAACTCTCAAAAATTCAGACCCATTTCCCTTACATCTTGTATGTGTAAAGTCTTGGAGAGAATTGTTCTCAATCGTGTCATTTTTCAGGTCAAAGAAAAACTGGCCCCAAACCTATATGGGCTCATGCCCAAGTGTAGCACACAAACATGCTTTGCTGAATATTTTGTAAACTCCCAGGATGGGACACAGGCAGCCTTTATTGACCTAAAGTCAGCTTTCGATGTGGCGAATGGTGAAATAATATTAGAGCAACTTGCTGAATTTGGAATCAAAGGTAATCTTCTGAGTTGGATAAAGAGCTACCTATCCAACAGGCGTGCTAGTGTCCTATTTAAAGGAGTTAAAAGTACAAGAACAGATGCATTCGAACTAGGCACACCTCAAGGTGGTGTCCTAAGCCCTATGCTCTTCAATATACTTATGCACAAACTTATCCATGACATACCTGTACAACCTACGGAAACTGTTATATGTTATGCTGATGATATTTGTATTATGGCACACAGTAAACCAAGGCTACAAGTGTTACTTGATGCATTCTCCAAGAAAGTAGTAGAATGTGGCCTCATAATCTCTGTTGATAAAACAAGGGTTCTTATTCCCATTCTCTTCATGTTAACTATACTATTAATGGAGTGCCCGTGGAGACTTGTGAGTCTTATAAATATCTTGGAGTCGAGGTTAATGATACAAATCTCGTCAGCAACCTGCGCAAAAAACTATTGAGCGTCTTAAACCTCTCAAAACTCTTGTGGGCAAAGGATTTGGCATTAACATAAAATATGCTCGTAGTTTTTATATTGCCTTTATACGATCTGTTGTTGATTATTATGCCTTGCATCTTCTTAATTTTTCTCCTAAACAATTACAAGGCCTAGATGTAGTACAGAATGATGCCATGCGCATCATCCTGGGTTGTCCTAGAACTGTCAGAATTGTTAACATGAGAAAGGAACTAAACTTACCTTCCATTTACGAAAGAATAGTTCTACTTAGTACTATGTTTTGCGCCAAAACTTTGAAAAATAATGGTCCCCCCAGCTCTATTCAAATTAAATTGAGATCCATTCTAAACAATTCTGACTGTTCCCTCAATCCGCCGCAAAAAGCTCCCTACAGTGTGTGGCTCAGTTGTTGTGCCTATAATCTTCTGAAACTGAATGTGTCTCTTAACCCTGATAAAACTGTTCACTATATTCCCCCTTGGAAAGATGTGGAGGTCTCTCTGCATTATACCCCCATCAGTGTAAAACAAATGTATAACACTGACATTTTGAGATGTATAACATTAGAAGCTATTGACAGTCATCTTCAAATTCTCAAACCGACTGAATCCTATGCCTTTACTGATGCTCTGTGCAGTTAGGCACTGGTAGAACAGGTTGTGCATGTGCAGTATATAAAGGGAATGAAATGATCATGTCTAGTACACAGAGATTGAACAACTGGGCAAGCACGACACAGACCGAGCTATTGGGCATTTATCTAGCCACTGAATACCTTAAGCTCAATGGTGGTGGAGTTATTTTCTGTGACTCTAAAAGTGCTCTGCAGTCCTTAAATAACCCATCACAATGTATGTCGGAAGTAGCTTGTAATATTAAATGGAATGTAATTTTTGCCAATGATAATAACTCTTGTATAAAATTTGTGTGGATCCCATCCCATGTTGGAGTTGGAAAACATGACTTTGTAGATCGATTGGCCAATGAGGCTTGCAGGAAAGAAAACATTGATTATGACTTTGGACTATCTAATGCAATTATTAGAAACATACAAATTAAAGAAATTAATTCAGATTTAGAAGAACTAAGAAATGCCCAGAGACCTGAAAGCTGCAGTATTAAAAGTTATGACAAGTTTTGTAATAATAGGTATTTGTATGGTCAGCACAGTGACCGAACCAGGCAATGTGATGTAGTCATTGCGCTAATTCGCCTTGGCTATAGACATATCTGGCAGGTTAGTGAGGCTGAGCCACTACCAGTATACTCAGATTGTAAACTCTGTGATAAACCCTTAATGCATTCACTAGGACTCTACATTGTTGAATGTGAAACCGTAAAGGACTTTAGACCTCCTGGCCTCTTGTACCACCAACTGTGTAACTATTTTATTGACTCAGGTGTTCTGGACGACATCCTAACAATTTATCCAAAATTTGCTTGTCCATTTTAAAGAATGAAGAACAATTTTTATTTATATTACTTCTAAGCTGCATCACCTATGAACCCATCCCTGCCCTTGTGTGGCAGTGCACAATAGAAAGTTGTTTTCACATATCCATACATTAAAATATTGATTGTAACCATGATATATATGTGCTACAGTTTAGACCTATTGTTTTATGTATGACCCTCTGTCCAGCGTGACAGTGAATACTAGCATTATCCTCACTTTATTAAGACTTTATCAAAATCCTCAGATTAGGCAAAATTGTAATTAATTTTGTCAATAAAGATGTTAATAATAATAGTAGACTTTGTTATGTAGGCGAACTCTACCAAGTATATCAACTAATGTTTTATATTGCCCAAAAGGGCATCCAAAATATTTAATGTTTCGTTTACAAGCTTTCGAAGTGAGAGTGCGACGGAAAAAGATGTTACTCTGAAAATTAGGCAATATCTAAATATTTAAACGTTTTATGGTAATATTTATTAAATTTTAAAATACTAACAACTTTTATGGTTATTTCAATGTTAATTTAAGTAATAATAATAATAATAATAACATTATAAATATTTTTTTAAATAACACTATAATTACACTTTTGTTAGTTAAATTGTATGAGATTTTAATTTTCCTTTGTTTCTAGTGCAATTTTTTGTAATTGTATATCACTTCATATAATTTACCGGGACAGGAAGCCTGTTAAGCTTACCGAAGTCTCTCTAGCTATGATGGTGTCAGCGTGGTCACCAGTACCTTACTGGGTCGACCCGAACAGTGACCAGACCAGTACCTGACTGACACAGTGAAGCATCACCCACTGCGCCTGAACATTTTATGGTGCACTACTGTGCAGTGTGCCAGATCTCCAGCACTGTGCAGTGTGCCAGATCTCCAGTACTGTGTGCAGTGTGCCAGTCCTCCAGTACTGTGCAGTGTACCAGATCTCCAGCACTGTGCAGTGTACCAGATCTCCAGCACTGTGCAGTGTGCCAGATCTCCAGCACTGTGCAGTGTACCAGATCTCCAGCACTGTGCAGTGTGCCAGATCTCCAGCACTGTGCAGTGTACCAGATCTCCAGCACTGTGCAGTGTGCCAGATCTCCAGAAACGTGCAGTGTACCAGATCTCCAGCACTGTGCAGTGTACCAGATCTCCAGTACTGTGTGCAGTGTGCCAGTCCTCCAGCACTGTGCAGTGTACCAGATCTCCAGCACTGTGCAGTGTGCCAGATCTCCAGCACTGTGCAGTGTGCCAGATCTCCAGCACTGTGCAGTGTACCAGATCTCCAGAAACGTGCAGTGTATCAGATCTCCAGCACTGTGCAGTGTACCAGATCTCCAGCACTGTGCAGTGTACCAGATCTCCATAGTACTGTGCAGAGTGCCAGATCTCCAGTACTGTGCAGTGTGCCATATTTAAGAATTAATACGAATTAAATTTATAATTTAAGGTAACAAATATTTTCATAATTATTTTGTTTTTTAGATATGTAAATGATAGAAAAACATTAAATAATGTTGGAATTAAACTACAACTTAACACTAATTATAATTTGTGGCAAACTGTCCCACTTGTAAAATGTGCCGCAATACGCGGCATTACAACTGAATGAACTAGTCTAGCAGTTCTTAACAAGTCTCATAATGGAACACCTGTTAAATGACGGTAAAGACTTCATTAACAAGACTGTAACGAATACTGACGTGTTTGTTTTTGCGTGATAAGACACAAAGAGTTTAGTATATAAATATATATATATTATATATATATATATATATATATATGAAGAATGAAACTCCACACCCAGAAGTGATTCGAACCCATACTCCCAGGAGCAACGCAACTGGTATGTACAAGACGCCTTAAACCACTTGACCATCACGACCGGACAAAATGAGGTGATAGCCGAAGCTATTTGAACCACCCCCACCGCCGGCACTCAGATGGTTATCTTGGGCAT
>WNGS01004946.1:35623530-35635728 GCA_020271785.1 Procambarus virginalis
GGTATATACCCTAATTGAAATATTATAAATCATTATTGTAATATCTCTGTCCACACTTAATAACCAGCAAGCACTAATAACGGACCAGCATGACCCCTCGCTGGACTGTCACGAATATAAGCTGAATATTAAATGAGGAATATCACAAGGAAAGAGATTATTAATCTCCTACCTTATACACTGCCACCACCTTCCAAATGAATGAATGTGTCTATAATTATCGGTCCCCAGGAAGGAAGGGACTCGATAATCAGGGAACTCAGCGGACCAGTGATTGAAATTGAATGGATTATTTTAGTCTTATTGAACGGAACGGGGGAGGCTCTCGCTTTACTTTATTATTCCTAAGAATGGAGAAACACAGGGAAGTTCTAACACAGCACATGAAAATCGCATGAATACCATATATTAACACAAGGGGACAGATAACTCACCAAAATGACATTAACAATTATTTTATTATTGTAACTGTATATTTAAATCACAATTGACATATAGCCTACTCTAACAACATCTACCAAATAAAAGAGGCAATGGAAAAGGCAATCACCAATATGCAAGAAACGTAGGAGCACACTACCTTCAATCGCACACTGCGGCCAAGATGTTGATGGCGGCCCTCAGCCCCGTTGGGTGCGGGCTGGCTTGCCCTCCAGTCCCGAAAAACTCCCAAGACACACTAAATGAAATTTTGTTTTACCAGCTTATTGCTGGGAAGGATTACACCTCCCACCATCTAATCCAGCTCCAGGGCTCCACCCATTATTTTGGCAATGGCCAACCATTTTACACTTAGGCCTGAGGTCTGGCTCTCTAGGGCCAATAAGGACTTGGCTCTTATCTTCCGCCAATCATCTTCTCTGAGGTGCCGTGGAAGGCTACATGAATTCCTGAAGATTGAGTCAGTACTCCCGGCTGTGCGATGGGAACAAGGTACCACTGTATTAGATTCCCGCAACTAGTGCACCTCCCAGCAATGTTTACCAAAACTGATTATTTATGTTCCAGCCCGTCTCCAGCAAGATAAAGGGTAGGGACACTTGACTCGCCTGGTATGGGTAAGGGACCGTTGAGAGGGGAAAGAGAGGGAATGAGAGGGGGAATGAGAGGGGGGAGAGGGAGGATGGAGAGGGGAAACGAGTGGGGAGGATTGCGTGGAGACGCAAGGTATCACAGAGGTCGGCTGCACAACCCCTCAGGTCAACTCCTTGGACCTTGACAAATGGGCTACAGGGGGGGGGTGTGAAGGGGGAAGACGAATGACGGGTAAGGGGAGGGGAGAAAGGGGGAAGGAAAAAAGGAAGGAGGGGAGAAGGAAGGAGGGGAGAGGGGGAAGGGAGAACCAATGATCTGAGCACCAGATCATTACAAGCCAAGTTTTCATTAATTAATTGTTTTTCGACTACCTAACCTACCAAACCTAACCTAACCTAACATTTTCAGCTACCTAACCTAACCTAACCTATAAAGATAGGTTAGGTTAGGTTAGGTAGGGTTGGATAGGTTCGGTCATATATCTACATTAATTTTAACTCGAATAAAAAAATTTGACCTCATACATAATGAAATGGGTAGGTTTATCATTTCATAAGAAAAAATTAGAGAAAATATATTAAGTCAGGAAAACTTGGCTTATTAGGCAAATCTGGCCTGCATAGTAGGCCAAAAAGTGAGTTCTGGCTACTAGGTACGACACACATATTTATATATATGTCGTACCTAGTAGCCAGAACGCACTTCTCAGCCTACTATGCAAAGCCCGATTTGCCTAATAAGCCAAGTTTTCATGAATTAATTGTTTTTCGACTACCTAACCTACCTAACCTAACCTAACTTAACTTTTTCGGCTACCTAACCTAACCTAACCTATAAAGATAGGTTAGGTTAGGTTAGGTAGGGTTGGTTAGGTTCGGTCATATAACTACGTTAATTTTAACTCCAATAAAAAAAATTGACTTCATACATAATGAAATGGATAGCTTTATCATTTCATAAGAAAAAAAAAATAGAGAAAATATATTAATTCATGAAAACTTGGCTTATTAGGCAAATCGGGCCTTGCATAGTAGGCCGAGTACGACGTTCTGTCTACTAGGTACGACATATATAATATATATATATATATATATATATATATATATATATATATATATATATATATATATATATATATGTCGTACCTAGTAGCCAGAACGCACTTGTCAGCCTACTATGCAAGGCCCGATTTGCCTAATAGGCCAAGTTTTCATGAATTAATTGTTTTTCGACTACCTAACCTACCTAACCTAACCTAACCTAACATTTTCGGCTACCTAACTTAACCTAACCTATAAAGATAGGTTAGGTTAGGTTAGGTAGGGTTGGTTAGGTTCGGTCATATATCTACGTTAATTTTAACTCCAATAAAAAAAATTGACCTCATACATAATGAAATGGGTAGCTTTATCATTTCATAAGAAAAAAGTTAGAGAAAATATATTAATTCATGAAAACTTGGCTTAATAGGCAAATCGGGCCTTGCATAGTAGGCCAAAAAGTGAGTTCTGGCTACTAGGTACGACATATATATATATATATATATATATATATATATATATATATATATATATATATATATATATGTATATATATATATATATATATATATATATATATATATATATATATATATATATGTCGTACCTAGTAGCCAGAACTCACTTTTTGGCCTACTATGCAAGGCCAGATTTGCCTAATAAGCCAAGTTTTCCTGAATTAATATATTTTCTCTAATTTTTTTCTTATGAAATGATAAAGCTATCCATTTCATTATGTATGAGGTAATTTTTTTATTGGAGTTAAAATTAACGTAGATATATGACCGAACCTAACCAACCCTACCTAACCTAACCTAACCTATTTTTATAGGTTAGGTTAGGTTAGGTAGCCTAAAAAGTTAGGTTAGGTTAGGTTAGGTAGGTTAGGTAGTCGAAAAACAATTAATTCATGAAAACTTGGCCTATTAGGCAAATCGGGCCTTGCTTAGTAGGCTGAGAAGTGCGTTCTGGCTACTAGGTACGACATATATATATATATATATATATATATATATATATATATATATATATATATATATATATATATGTCGTACCTAATAGCCAGAACTCACTTTTTGGCCTACTATGCAGGGCCCCATTTGCCTAATAAGCCAAGTTTTCCTGAATTAATATATTTTCTCAATTTTTTTTCTTATGAAATGATAAAGCTACCCATTTCATTATGTATGAGGTAATTTTTTTTTTATTGAAGTTAGGTTAGGTTAGGTTAGGTAGGTTAGGTAGTCGAAAAACAATTAATTCATGAAAACTTGGCCTATTAGGCAAATTGGGCCCTTGCATAGTAGGCTGAGAAGTGCGTTCTGGCTACTAGGTACGACATATATATATATATATATATATATATATATATATATATATATATATATATATATATATATATATATATATATATATATATATACATATACATATATATATATATATATACATATACATATACATATAAAAACACTAAACTATTTGTGTCTTATCACCCAAAAACAAACACGTAAGTATTCGTTACAGTCTTGTTAATGAAGTCTTTACCGTCATTTAACAGGTGTTCCATTATGAAGACTTGTTAAGAACTGCTAGACTAGTTTATTCAGTTGTAATGCCGCGTATTGCGGCACATTTTACAAGTGGGACAGTTTGCCACAAATTATAATTAGTGTTAAGATGTAGTTTAATTCCAACATCGTTTAATGTTTTTCTATCCTTTATATATCTAAAAAACAAAATAATTATGAAAATATTTATATTACCTTAAATTATAAATTTAAGTCGTTATTTAGATCTGGCACTGCAGAGTACTGGAGATCTAGCACTCTGCACAGTACTGGAGATCTAGCACTCTGCACAGTACTGGAGATCTTTCACTCTGCACGGTACTGGAGATCTGGCACTCTGCACATTTCTGGAGATCTGGCACACTACACAGTACTGGAGATCTGGTACACTGCACAGTACTATGGAGATCTGGTACACTGCACAGTACTGGAGATCACGCACTCTGCACAGTACTGGAGATCTGGCACATTGCTCATTTCTGGAGATCTGGCACACTGCACACAGTACTGGAGATCTGACACACTGCACAGTGCTGGAGATTTGGTACACTACACAGTTCTGGAGATCTGGTACACTGCACAGTGCTGGAGATTTGGCACACTACACAGTAGTGCACCATAAAATGTTCAGGCGCAGTGGGTGATGCTTCACTTGGTCAGTCAGGTACTGGTCTGGTCACTGTTCGGGTCGACCCAGTAAGGTACTGGTGACCACGCTGACACCCTCATAGTTAGAGAGACTTCGGCAAGCTTAACAGGCTTCCTGTCCCGGTAAATTATATGAAGTGATATACAATTAAAAAAAAATTCAATAGAAACAAAGGAAAATTAAAATCTCATACAATTTAACTAACAAAAGTGTAATTATAGTGTTATTTAAAAAAGTATTTGTAATGTATTATTATATTATTATTAATATTATTATTATTATTACTTAAATTAACATTGAAATAGCTAATAAAAGTTGTTAGAATTTCAAAACTGAATAAATTTTACCATAAAACTTTTAAATATTTATATATTGCCTAATTTTCAGAGTAACATCTTTTTCCGTCGCCCTTGACTTCGAATGCTTATAGACGAAACATTTATATATTTGGATGCCCTTTTGGGCACTATAGAACATTAGTTGATATACTTGGTAGAGTTCGCCTGCATTACAAAGTCTACTATATAACTATTATTATTATTATTATTATTATTATTAACATCTTTATTGACAAAATTAATTACAATTTTGCCTAATCTGAGGATTTTGATAGTCTGATTAAAGTGAGGATAATGCTAGTATTCACTGTCACGCAGGACAGAGGGTCATACATAAGACAATAGGTCTAAACTGTAGGCTGAAGCACATATATATCATGGTTACAATCAATGTTTTAATGTATGGATATGTGAAAACAACTTTCTATTGTGCACTGCCACACAAGGGCAGGGATGGGTTCATAAGTGATGCAGCTTAGAAGTAATATAAATAAAAATTGTTCTTCATTCTTTAAAATGGACAAGCAAATTTTGGTAAATTGTTAGGATGTCGTCCAGAACACCTGAGTCAATAAAATAGTTACACAGTTGGTGGTACAAGAGGCCAGGAGGTCTAAAGTCCTTTACGGTTTCACATTCATCAATGTAGTGTTCTAGTGAATGCATTAAAGGTTTATCACAGAGTTTACAATCTGAGTATTCTGGTAGTGGCTCAGCCTCACTAACCTGCCAGATGTGTCTATAGCCAAGGCGAATTCGCGCAATGACTACATCACATTGCCTGGTTCGGTTACTGTGCTGACCATACAAATACCTATTATTACAAAACTTGTCATAACTTTTAATACTGCAGCTTTCAGGTCTCTGGGCATTTCTTAGTTCTTCTAAATCTGAATTAATTTCTTTAATTTGTATGTTTCTAATAACTGCATTAGATAGTCCAAAGTCATAATCAATGTTTTCTTTCCTGCAAGCCTCATTGGCCAATCGATCTACGAAGTCATGTTTTCCAACTCCAACATGGGATGGGATCCACACAAATTTTATACAAGAGTTATTATCATTGGCAAAAATTACATTCCATTTAATATTACAAGCTACTTCCGACATACATTGTGATGGGTTATTTAAGGACTGCAGAGCACTTTTAGAGTCACAGAAAATAACTCCACCACCATTGAGCTTAAGGTATTCAGTGGCTAGATAAATGCCCAATAGCTCGGTCTGTGTCGTGCTAGCCCAGTTGTTCAATCTCTGTGTACTAGACATGATCATTTCATTCCCTTTATACACTGCACATGCACAACCTGTTCTACCAGTGCCTAACTGCACAGAGCCATCAGTAAAGGCATAGGATTCAGTCGGTTTGAGAATTTGAAGATGACTGTCAATAGCTTCTAATGTTATACATCTCAAAATGTCAGTGTTATACATTTGTTTTACACTGATGGGGGTATAATGCAGAGAGACCTCCACATCTTTCCAAGGGGGAATATAGTGAACAGTTTTATCAGGGTTAAGAGACACATTCAGTTTCTGAAGATTATAGGCACAACAACTGAGCCACACACTGTAGGGAGCTTTTTGCGGCGGATTGAGGGAACAGTCAGAATTGTTTAGAATGGATCTCAATTTAATTTGAATAGAGCTGGGGGGACCATTATTTTTCAAAGTTTTGGCGCAAAACATAGTACTAAGTAGAACTATTCTTTCGTAAATGGAAGGTAAGTTTAGTTCCTTTCTCATGTTAACAATTCTGACAGTTCTAGGACAACCCAGGATGATGCGCATGGCATCATTCTGTACTACATCTAGGCCTTGTAATTGTTTAGGTGAAAAATTAAGAAGATGCAAGGCATAATAATCAACAACAGATCGTATAAAGGCAATATAAAAACTACGAGCATATTTTATGTTAATGCCAAATCCTTTGCCAACAAGAGTTTTGAGAGGTTTAAGACGCTCAACTAGTTTTTTGCGCAGGTTGCTGACGAGATTTGCATCATTAACCTCGACTCCAAGATATTTATAAGACTCGCAAGTCTCCACGGGCACTCCATTAATAGTATAGTTAACATGAAGAGAATGGGGAATAAGAACCCTTGTTTTATCAACAGAGATTATGAGGCCACATTCTACTACTTTCTTGGAGAATGCATCAAGTAACACTTGTAGCCTTGGTTTACTGTGTGCCATAATACAAATATCATCAACATAACATATAAGTTTCCGTAGGTTGTACAGGTATGTCATGGATAAGTTTGTGCATAAGTATATTGAAGAGCATAGGGCTTAGGACACCACCTTGAGGTGTGCCTAGTTCGAATGCATCTGTTCTTGTACTTTTAACTCCTTTAAATAGGACACTAGCACGCCTGTTGGATAGGTAGCTCTTTATCCAACTCAGAAGATTACCTTTGATTCCAAATTCAGCAAGTTGCTCTAATATTATTTCGCCATTCGCTACATCGAAAGCTGACTTTAGGTCAATAAAGGCTGCCTGTGTCCCATCCTGGGAGTTTACAAAATATTCAGCAAAGCATGTTTGTGTGCTACACTTGGGCATGAACCCATATAGGTTTGGGGCCAGTTTTTCTTTGACCTGAAACATGACACGATTGAGAACAATTCTCTCCAAGACTTTACACATGCAAGATGTAAGGGAAATGGGTCTGAATTTTTGAGAGTTAGGTTTAGGAATTGGTATTATGAGACTTTGTGTCCATTTCTTTGGCAAGATACCTTGTGAGAGACTCATTTGATAGAGGTCAAGCAGAGGGTGGCTAGGGACATCATTCAGTAAGCTCAAGGTGTTATAAGTTATACCATCCTCACCAGGGGCAGTTTGCTTAGGTTTTCCTAATGCTGATGTTAATTCAAAGGGGGTTATAGCAAACTGATCTGTTAAATCTGGTGAGGAGCGTGCTATTTCAATATTAAAGTTTCTGTTAATGTTGGTATGTCTTAAATGCTGCTGTATATCTGGGGGTAAGGAAGAAATTTGTGAGACACTAGACCATTGAGCTAGGAGCATGTCAGCATATTCTGCAGGAGTATGATGAAGCTGAACTGGGGCTGAAGGTTTGGTAATGTTTTTAATTTTGTTCCACATTTCCGATAATGTTGTAGTTCTATTGATACCTTGTAGGAATTGTTCCCAATATGTGTCCTTAACTTGACCCTTAAGCTCGTGAAAATCTCTGTTGGCATTAAGGAATGCAAGTAAATTGTCAGGTGTTTTGTCTCGTTTATAACAATCAGCAGCTGAAGCACTTTAGCTCTGCAATAATAATAGGATCCTCTGTCCATGAGGAAGAATGAGTGTTCTTTTTTTTCCTTGATTTAACCCAGGTATCATAATAACTGGTAATGATACTGACAAGATCATTGTAAAAGTGGTCCACTGATACAGGTATATACTCAGTGTACCACTTATGTACATAAGCCTTAAAGTGCTGTTTAAGATTGTCTGGAATGTTAATTTTAACTCTAGGATGAGGATTGGACCTAATATCCGCCACATTGTATTCACAATATATTGCAAAATGATCACTTACTAGTTCTGGGATGAGCTTAACGTTGACGTTGCTATCTACTAGGCTGTACCCAATCACATAATCCAGCCTACCTTCCAATAAATGGGTCTGTTTATCAGTATCATACACAGTAATATTATGATCATTAAGGTATTTCAAGAAGACCCTTCCATTATTATTACACTGAACATCACCAAGAGCAGTGTGACGAGCATTAAAGTCACCCATACATAACATAGATGTGTTACCTGCAGGTTTCGGTAGCAGGTCTGCATTAAGTACACCACATCGTCCATATATGTTATACAGTAGGAAATGGCTATTTGCAGTTTTTAATTGGAATTTTTTATAATGTATACTATCACTCCTATGATTTTTAATTAGTTTACAGATTAATCCACTCTTAATATACGTGAGTAAACCAGTTCCAATATCGTTGTTGTATGCTATATACCCAGGTATCCTGGGTGGGACCTTCTTGATAGTTGTGGACGTATATGGTTCCTGTAAACAGATCACATCCACGTCTCTCATTTTAGCATACAAGATTACGTCATTTATCCGAAGATAAACACTTCGAATATTCCAAGAAAGAAACTTAATTGTTTTTGTTTGATGAGCCATGGTTAAGCGTCAAGGGAAGTAAGGTAACATTTAAGCTCGTTAAACACTTGGACAACATAAGCAACTTTGTTCCGTGTGTCCTGAGTAATATTACTTTTGCCTAGGATGCGTTTAACCTGAGTAGGAGTTGGTGTTTTCTTAAACTCTTTACCTGTAACCAACTGAAGGGTTTCAATATGATCTAGTGGGGGTGTCAGTGAGGGATCAATGACTACTCTAACACCATTCCCCATGGGGATTTAACACTCACGTTCCGGAGAGATAGGTGAAGTAGCCTCAGCAGCTGCAACATTACCACTCACATCACTACTGGTGCTGCGAGAATTTACTTGATCACTATCGCTAGCATGATTCACTACACCACTATCACCAGGCAGATTCTTCTCTAATGTTTGTATTTTAGTTTCCAATTCAGTAATTTTCTTTTTTAACCAGTCAATTTCTTCTGTATCTTTGCTTGTTTGCTTTAGTCCGTCGATGGTTGGAACTGCTCACTAGAGGTGACATCAAGAGCTTCCTGCTGGGTGCCTCCTGCAGGTGGACCAGACACCAATGGCTTCCTGCTCGCGTTAGAGAGGGCGGGGCGTCGAGGCCAGCCACGATGCCAAACATCTACACCTTGACAGAAACACCTGGGACACTTCCGGACCGGAGGAGAGGCTTCCTCCCCGTCCCCAAGGGTAGGGGTGTCCCTGTGAGGACACTGCCTTGTATTGTGCTGTGCAGCAGAGAGCCCACACACAGGGTCATGTCGACAGTACGTAGAGATATGATGAGTACCGTGGCACTTATAACAAACAACAGGGGGGGGGGATTCCCAAGGTTTTATAGAACTTGAGGGGATGAAACGACCAAAGAAGGTGTAATGTTAAGGGGGAGGGTCACTGCCATTCCAAACAATATTACCAATCTCACCTTTAACCAGTTGAGTGATGATAGCTTCTTGCTTACGTGACACAAAGATGTAAGGGGATGATGGTCTAGGTCGGACTATATCGAGGAATGTTTTGGAGAACCTATTAGAAAGTTTTTTGAACCATTTCAATTTATCGTTGGTGGATGTTCCAGCTGGGAATGCCAGGCGCACATAGTCAGCGCGGGAAGCAATAGGAGGCTTGGGTTGGCGTGCCCCTCGCTGTGAGGGCCCACCACCGCCCACCTCCTCTTTCTTCACACGGGTTCCGGTGCTCCTGTCGTCATTGTCAATGATCTCCTCGCCATCAGCAGAGTCTGCACACTTAGAATTTCTTCTCGCATTCCGTGAATGTTGCACCTGTCAATCATTTCCGTTTTCCAAATTAGCATCGAGTTCCATGTCATCGGGTGACTGCAACCCACTTCGAGCATCAACATATTCCTCGGCGTCGGGCTCAGGATCCATTGCTTGGAGATGACCCTGGGATGGAGGGCCCAAGGACTATTTTACACACGAGGGGAGCGTGGGGCCAGGTACACCATAAGGCGGCCCAGTGCCGTCCCACTGTACCTCTTGGTAGACTCCAAATGCCGCCACACAAATAATGTCTGCATGAATTTCTATACAATCCAGCTATCCACAACCTACAACAGTTCGTAGTCAGGGTGTCGTACACTTAGTACCGCTGCAGCTGACCTATTAGGCACGCTAAAGGCTAAATGTTAGGACTAGGCCTGTGTTGAACCGGACGAGGGGCACATCCTGACCGGCCAGTCCCGAGGCTACGGGAGAACTCCTACTATATAACTGATATTGGCGCAATGCAAGGCTCCTACTATATAACTGATATTGGCGCAATGCAAGGAATCCATAGAAGTCAAAGCGAAGAATATTGAAGTACTTACCCATTACCCAGTCGCCATAACTGTTGATTGATTGATGAAGATAAGCCGCCCAAGAGGTGACACGGGCACGAGTTGCCCGGAGCTGGTCGATGTTCCGAGTGAATGTGATCTTTGGGTCGTAATAGGATAGTTACACATTGGAAGATGGTTGAGTTGATGCAAGTGTACCAGATGGTTGAGTTGATGCAAGTGTATCAGATGGTTAGTCAGTCTCAGGTCTATCCGGTTGATGGGTGTACTCACCAGTTGTGCTTGCCGGGGGGGAAAGGGTTGAACTTCGGCTCATTGGTCCTTCTAAAACAGTGCACAGTTACAAACCCAATAAGATTTCAACTTAGATTCAACAGAGCAGAAGAAGTTGTTAAACACATGGGACAAAATCTGACTAAAGCGACCATACGAGTCGTAAATACTCACACTCCGCCCAAGTAAAATAGAAACAAGCAACACTTAGTGAGCCAGTCAGAGGCTTAGGGCCTGCGCAGGCCAGAGGTTTAGGGCCCGCGCAGGCCAGAGGCTTAGGGGCCCTCGCAGGCCAGAAGCTTAGGGCCCGCACAGGCCAGAGGCTTAGGGCCCGCACAGGCCAGAAGCTTAGGGCCCGCACAGGCCAGAGGCTTAAGGCCAGCACAGGCCAGAGGCTTAGGGCCCGAACAGGCCAGAGGCTTAGGGCCCGCACAGGCCAGAGGCTTAGGGCCCGCGCAGGCCAGAGGCTTAAGGCCCGCCCAGCCCAGAGGCTTTGGACCCGCACAGGAATTTCCGTGCAAAAAAAATAAAGGCTCTTTAGTCCTTCTTCTCAACTGTCAGTCAACTGGTGTACAGGTTGCTGAGCATATTGGACTCATCTCCAAATCTCCATTTGAAACTGTGTGTGGGGTCTACCTCCCTCACATTACTAACTAGTTCATTCCATTTGTTAACTACTATGACGGAGAAAATTCTTTATATCTCTGTTGCCCATTTGAATACTAATTTTCTACTTGTGTCCCCTTGTGCGTGTACTACCCGTGCTAAATTGGGGGTGCTCTATATTGTGTGGTGAGCGAGCATTTGCAGTCTTTTCTATGCGGCGACCAAAACTGAACTGCATAATCTAAATGGGGCCTAACCAAAGCAAGATATAGCTGAAGAACAACATCAGGTGTCTTAATTAAACGCTTCAATTATTACATCCCTGTGTCCTATTTGCCTTATTACAAACATTAATGCATAGATTTTTGGTTTTAAATTCATTCTAATCATAATTCCCAGATCCCTTTTCTAATCCGACTTCACAATCTCAACACCATCTAGCTCCTATCCCAGTAAATTTATCATTATTACCTAGATATAAGAGAGAACTGGATAAGCACCTCCAAAGGATACCTGATCAACCAGGCTGTGACTCGTACGTCAGGCTGCGAGCAGCCGCGTCCAACAGCCTGGTTGATCAGTCCAGCAACCAGGAGGCCTGGTCGATGACCGGGCCGCGGGGACGCTAAGCCCCGGAAGCACCTCAAGGTATACTCAAGGTATAGCCTCACAACCATACATTTATCAGCATTAAACTGTATCTGCTAAATTTTGTTCCTTTTCGAAACACTATTT